>ML682005.1:48251698-48306524 GCA_007922195.1 Podocnemis expansa
GAGAAGGGTGTGCCGGGCTCCCTGCCGCCGGGCTGGGGACAAGCCCCGTGGTGGGAGAAGGGGGCGCCGGGCTTCCTGCCGCAGGGCTGGGGACAAGCCCAGCAGCGGGGAAAGCCACGCTAGACCCCTGCCAGCTGGGGAAGCCCTGCTGCAGGGGCTCCCGCCAGCCCGCCTGGGCTAGGGGCACCCCTAGCAGGCAGGGGTCTAGCAGCTGCCGCCAAGGGCTAGGGGATCCCTGCCCTTCAGGGCTTTTTCCCCCGCCTGGCTCTGCAGGTGAGAGCCAGGCAGGCGATTCAGTGGCAACATGGCCCGCAGGGGGGCCATGTTGCCACACCTCCAGTGGTGCCCTGCCCCGGAACCAAAATAGCATGCCCACAGTGTGGACATGCTATTTCAATTCCTGCTTTTTGCTTATTTCTCCAACAGTTTTTTTTTTATTTTGAAATAACTTGTTTCAAAATAACATGTTATTTCAAAACAAGTTATTTCGTAAGGTCTTGTTGCGAAACAAGCCCTATGTGTGTGAACATACCCTTAGAGCACAATTTTCACATGCAATTCACTTAAAAACAAATGACTGACCAGTATGCGGAAAACCTTTGCCTAAGCTAGATATTGTCCAGTCTTGAGTGGGAAAGCATGCAAAGAATTGGCTTGTGGTGCTCTGGTCTAAATAGATCTTTTTGATGTAGGACCCAAAGCTATATGGTCTGTCACAGATCATTGCAGTGTTGCCAGTTTGTGTGATTTTTTGGAAACTCTCATTATATTCAGTGTTTTCTTTAAAGCTACAGCTCCTGGAGGAAAACAACAAAAGGGGAATCTCAGCTTTTATTTAAAAAAAAATGAAGATAATTTCTGGTCCTTATGGTTAGATAGAGAAGTTTAAATGCACCCTTTAAAGGCTCAGAAGACAGGAGGCAAAGTAAAAGAGCCTAAATTTATTTAAGGAGACATGATTTTTCATGGATTTTAAACAACAATCTCATTATTTTTGAGTCTTTATTGATAATTTTTCAAGCTTAGGGTATCAATAAGCTTCAATAGTTTACTAAACCCTTTGTCATTCCTCATATTTGAGCCGTCTTGCAGGAAAATCTCCCTCTGTACTTTATCACATTTATCCTTTGCTTTTTAAGAACTATTTGTTTTCACTGTCTCTCTACCCTATGTCATTTGTATCTTTTGAAAGTTTAAATCTCCAGCTCCCAGGAAATCTCTTGGACAATGTTGCTAAAACCAACAAGTGTTAACCAACAGTAAATAACACATACAAACTTTAAAGTTACAATAATTGCATGATTGAGGAATGTAGCTAATTGTGTGGTACAGGAAAGGACAGGGATTTTTTTTTAATGCACACTAATCATAATCCACTGAACCAGCTTATAATTAGCAAAGTGGAAAACATAACTTCTGGGCTACAGTTTCAGAAAGGAAAAAAGATTCTTCCTATAGTTTTGGGTCCTGAAGAACCTCTCACACCCCGTACTAATTACAGAGATTTAGCCCTATCTGTGAAACAAACCAACTGCAAATTCTTTTGATGAGCACTCACTTCTGCTAGTCCATGGCCAGTCCTGTCTCCTCATGACTGCGGCAAATACATCCCTTCCAGAGGGCTAGAAAATATTCTCTCCTCTTCAGAAGCAGAACCAAATAACTCTTACTGATGTCTTCAAAGGGGCAGCTCTGTTAGTCTAGTTCAGCAAAACAAACAAGGAGTCCTGTGGCACATTTACAGACTAATAGAATTATTTATTACATGAGCTTTCATGGAAGAAAATCCCACTTCATCAGACACTTAATGTCTGTAACTGATACACCATAGCTACTCTCACCAGCAATCCAGCAATTCACTTATGAGAGGAATCATAGACAATTCCTGTGACAGTGGATCAGATTCTGTTACTTGCATCATGAGTTCAAAAGGACTTGTGTCTCTAAGTCACATAAGTGCTTTTGTAGTCACCACCATGTGTGCAATTTCACAATTGCTTTAACTACATATTATATTGTGTATAGTTGCCATTTTGGGATGTCATTGAGAATGATGATGGTTCCAATGGGACATAGTGACTCATAGATGTTTGTGTTGAACTTGGACTATTTACAGTACCTAAATTAGGTATTTAAAAGGCATCTATCACCAAGGTATCTAATAAAGCTGGTATGTAAATTTTGTTGTAGCCAGCATGGATATCTGAGGATGCAGCATTGTAGTTGCTGGTTCTTTATGAGCAAGAAGTTTAGCAGGTATGAAATCAACATGTAGAGACAGTTGACTACAGACTGTGAGTTATTTGAAAGAATCGTAGCATTAGCAATGTTCTTTACTCCACTGTCCCTTTCTCTGGATATTATGTGTGCTGGATGGGGTGAGGCTGGGACAGTTTCCTCCACATTCATGCCACAGCTAGACCCCACTGATCATTCCCAGATAGGTCTTTGTAAGTTGGCTGGTTGATTGGCTTTTTAAAGAGTGATGGTCATGTAGTATCTTTCAACAGTCATGAGACAAGAGTATCAGAGATGCGTATATATAATTATTATCAGCTGACTTTCTTATAGACCATTTATGCAAGTTTTATTTGCTCTCAGCAGATCATTTATGTAGCCATTGTGCATTTGATCTGTATAGTAGATTCTCCTTCTGTAATTAGGATTGCGGTTAAAAGTGACTCAGCTTTTGCCATCAGTTATTGTTTTCATTGGTAATATCTGAACGCTTCTTCATATGGCCAGAGCAGAGATGGGATGCCATTACCAAAAAGCTCCAGTTTGTCTGTCCACAGTGTAAATCCATCCTCTAGTCCAGGGGTTGGCAACCAGGCAGGGGAGAAGAGCCATCCCCTTCCCCTTGCAACCGCAGGAGCAGGAGCCAGCCCAGCAGCTGCGGCCCCCTAGTGCTCACGGAGGGGAGGATGTACGGGCAGCACACGCTCGCTCTCTGCCTCCCTGCACTGGCAGGGAGGAACAGAGCTGCCCCACCTACCAGCCAGCTCTCCTTCCCAGGAGCAGCCAGCAATGCAGCTGCGGTTTGCAGAGGTGGGGCCCTGGAACGGCCCCTCTGCAGAGTTCAGGCCACTTCGACCTGGCCATTCCAGGCCTCACTGGAGGCTGCTTTGCCCCCAGGCCCTGAATCGGGCCCATTGAGACCTGGAGTGGCTGGCTTGAGGAAGCCCGAACTCCATGGAGGGGCCATTCTAGGGCTTTACCTCTGCAAGCCGCAGCTCTCCCCTGCAGCCCTGGGAAGGAGGGCTGGCTGGTAGGCGGGCCACTCTGCTCCTCTCTGCCACTGGAGGGAGGGAGTGTGTGCCATCCGCACCCCATCCCGCCTTTGGCCGGCTCCACCTCATGCCGTCGTGGTGTTGGGGGTTGAGCTGGGAGTCCCTGGAACACACCTGGCTCCCTGGCAGAGACTGCCAGGGAGCCAGAAGGGAACGCTCAGTGAGCCACAGGTGGCTCACTGAGCCTGTGTTGCCAATCCCCACTCTAGTCTCATAAAAAATAATCCTTTCTGAATTTCATTTTTATTCTTTCTTTTGGTTTGTCTGCTCCTGAGAAGAGATACTGGAAATTCAAGGTAAGCAAACTGTACCAAGGTCCCTATTCAGTCAACCCAGGCCACGACACAAAGCCCCATGTTTATTGTGACAGTGGAAAACTAGGACCCAGCTGATGCTAAGCCCCCAAAATTTCAATGAATGCTGAGAAATTCATAACTGGAAACTAGTCTGGGTACCAGTGCATTAATACTGTTAAATAGATGTTAAATTTGTAAGAATGTGTTTGCAGTTTAGACTTGATTAACTGCTTATAAGATGCTGTACAAGTCATGCTTTCTGGACTGACTTTCAACTGTAAGGGCCTACCTCAGGGCAGACACCTCAAGCTGACCTTGTGTTCTATAATTACATTTCACAAAGCCAATAACAAATATGAACTTTTATATCACTATCACTGTCTTACCATGGAGTCACAAGCAGTCCCCTTAGACTCTCCAGCTGTCTTGACAGTGAAACTGGACTTAGTGCTAAATGGTCACTTACACCAAAAATCACACCACATACAGGTTGCGTCTAGTCCCAGGAGACCAGTTGCTCACCACCAGATCAACTGGCACATGACTTAGACTAAGGACAACAGCTGTAGCCAATCCTGAAATAAAATTATTTAAAAGTTATTAACTAGGAAAAGAAATAAGACTTATTTACAGGTTAAAGCAAGCAAATTTTTATGCACAAATGAGTTACCATCTAAATCCTAGAGTGGTAGCCATGTTAGGCTATTTCAGCAAAACAAAGAACAAGACCTGTGGCACTTTTAAAGACTAACCAATTTGTTTATCACATGAGCTTTCATGGGCACAATCACACTTTATCAGATGCATGAAATGGAAAATAGCATGTTAGCTGTAAATATATACATATAGAGAAGGATGGGTTAACCTTGTGACCCACTCTTCTCTGTATGTATATATTCACAGCTAACATGCATGGGTGGGATACATGTTGGATACAGGAGTTAGATCCAATTTATGCAGTTTGGTGACTGTCCATGAGGGGGACTCAGTCTGTGACAATATCCATATATATGCAGTGTAAGTATAGCCATATTGGTCACAGGATATTAGAGACACAAGATGGAAGATTGTTTAGTATGAAATTGTTAGAATATATATGCTGGCAAATCTGTTCCACCTTGCATTTTGCTATGCTGCTAGGTATGTATTTCCAAAACCTGAAGAAAAGCATTGTGTAACTTGAAAGCTCATCTCTCTCACCAAGTGAAGTTGGTACAATAAGTACCTCGTCCCTTTGCCTCTCTAATAGAGACAGCTAGTTAACAGAAAATCCTTCTTCTCTGGGGACACTGAGGCAGAGCTAAAAGAAATGAAGAGAAAGGAAAAGCTTCTAGTTGGATTGTGCCTGAATTTAAAGCAGGGAAGCAAGAAATGCAAGGGGCCTGGATCAGGTCTGGGAATCAGAACACCTGTATTGTTCTATGCCTGGCTTTTCCATAGAACCACTGTGTGACATGAACAAGTCACTTCCATTTTCTTGACCCTTGATTTTCCCCAACTACAAAACAGAGACCAGCAAGGTGAGGTTTCTTACACCAGTTCCAAAGGTGGGAAGCTCAGACACAGCATTTGACCTCCACATGAGATTCATAACCTTATGGTTGACACTGCTGCTAAGCACATTTTTTGACGCCATTTGAGAACTGGGCTGGGTGTCCGTTTCCTGGTCTGCAAGGTGGAGTGGGTGTGCCATGCCTTGGGGGCTGAACAAGCTTTCAGCCACTGTTTTCTGCATTTTCACCAATGATCTGGAAGTAAATATCAAATCACAGCTGGCATAAAGATTGGTGTTGTGGAAAATAATGATGAGAATAGGGCAACACATTCAAACAAAATACATGTGCATAGAACAAATGCATAGTTCTAATCTAGGTACAAAGAACATAGGCCAGACCTACAGAGCACGGGACTCTAGAAAACAGTCATTCTGAAAACAATCTGAAATCCTTGGAGACAAAGAACTCCACATGAGCTCCCAATATTGGGCATTATACCTAATGGACTGAAGGTAATTAAAAAGGAACTTGGCAACATGCAAGGCACTGAATACAGCCATTTGAAGTGGAAATCCATCAACTTTATGAACAACTAGCACAGAGTCAGACAGACATCATCTTCCTTTCCAAATGCAACCAACCAACCAATACGTTGCTGTGTCAAAACAGGCCAGTGTAATCCTTAGCTGTAGAAAAAGGGGTATTGTGAAGAGGAGAAGGGAAGTAATTTCACTTCTGTGTATAGCACTGATGAGACTGGTACTGGAATACGCTTTACAGTTCTGGTGTCTGCAACTTTAAAGGACATTGCAAAATTGAAGAAGGTTCATAAAAGCCATAAAAATCATTTGAGAGCTGGGGAAAGTGGCTTACAGTGAGATGCTTAAAGAGCTCAGTCATTTTTAGCTATAGAAGATTGAGAGGTGACTTGATTACGGTGTATAAGTACCTTCATGGAGGGAAAATAACGAGTACCAAAGTGCTCTTCAGTCTAGCTGAGAAAGGCATACAAGAACCAACTGCTGTCAGCTGAAATGAGAAGTAAGGCACTTTTTTTTAAATAGTGAGAGTGATTAACCACTGGAACAAGGGATGTGGGGATTTCTCTCTCCACTTCACAACTGGATATCTTTCTGGAAGGTGTATTTTAGCAAAACACAAACCACTGGGGTTAATGGGGGGGGGTGAAATTTCATAGCCTGTGAAATTCAGGTTGGATTAAGAGACCTAATGGTGAGTACCTTCTGGGTTAAAAATCTATGAATCTGGGGAAAACTCACTGTGGGATGTGGAAGAGATTCTGCTATTTTACTGAGTAGCATGATGCTCCCAGAATCAGTGCTGAGCAAGTAGGGTTACTCGGGAGGAGCAGCCCAAATATCCAAAGGGGCTGGCCAGAGGCAGATGTCAGCCTGGCATGGGAAAGGTGAGCATGGTAATGACTTCATAGGGGTCTTTGGTAGGTCCTCAACCTATTAGGAAAATGCAATAAAGAGACTGTGACCTCACAGAGCTCACTTGACATCAGCTATGCTCTATAGGAGTACAGGGCAGGGAGAACCTCAGAGATTTCTGTAGTCTTGCTTCAGTGAGCCTCCTTCTTATGGTCTCTCCTTGAGTACTAAGAGAGGTTTGTGATCACACACCTGAGCACTAAGGAGAAACGTCTTTTGGAATTTTCTCCTCTGAGAAAATGATTTATTTTGATTGTGGAGAAAGCAAACATTCTCTTTGTCAAAAGGTAAGATTTTCAGTGAACTTGAAACCTGTTCAGTCTGATCTATGCGTCGGTAGCTGAGTTCTAGGCTTGGAAAACAAGGTAAGTTGGTAGAAAAATGTCCCACCTAGAGCTCTACCTCTTAGTAACTGGCTAAATAATAGATCTCAAAATGTAATTGTAAATGAGGAAGCATTATTGAGTGGGTGCTTTTCTATTAGGGTCCTGCAGAATCTTAGCCCTATGCTATTAAATATTTTGATCAGTGACTTGGAAGCAAATATGCAATCATTACTGATAAAATCAGCAGATAACAGAAAGATTAGCAGCATGGTAAATAACAAAGAGGTCAGGTCACTTATACAGAGCCACCAGAATTGCTTGTTAAACTGAACACAAAACAAACATGCATTTTAATGTGGCCAAATGTAAAATTATGCTTCTAGGAAAAATTATAAGCTATATGTACAAGATGGGATTCTGAAAAAAATTTGGGGGTCATGGTAGCAAATCAGCTGACTGTGAACTTCCAGTGTGGCACTGTAGCCAAAGGGGAAAATGCAATCCTTAATGCATACATAACAAATCTCAGGGAGAAGTAGAGAAGTTATATTATCTCTGTGTGACAGGACTGACTCACCCCACACTGCAGTAACTCAGCCAACCCTTTGGGTGGCAGAAGCTCCTCCTCTTAAGTGCTGCTGGGCATGCTCAGGCTGCTGCCCCAGTATAAGAGAGAGCAGCTCAGTTCAGTTTGGGCTGGCCAATGAAGAGAGAGAACATCTGCTGGGAGCTCCTACCCCAATGCTGCCGCTGGCCCAATCCGGAGGAGACTTGGTGGCCAGAATGGACCCTGCAGAGCTGTTACCTGGGTAGGAGAGCCTTGGAGCTGATGCCCAAGACCCGTGGGAAGGCCAATAACTGCAGTCTCAGGAAGGAGGGAACCACAGCCCCGTGACCGACCAAGTCTTCATTCCATCCCAGGTAGAAAGTAGCCCAGGGGGCCTGAAGGGTGGTGCTGGGGTATAGTGGCAGTCTAATCAGCATGTTTCAGTTTGGGTCCCTGCTGACTTAGTGCTGTAACCTCTGCACCTGTAGGGCTCTGGGCTGGGGCTCAGTGGAACCGGAGGGCCTGGGTCCCCCTACCTGGGCACTGCACCCCATCATAGACCTTTTGTTTAAGACTCTGGCTACTAGGCTGCACTGCCCCAACTCCAGGACTGTTCATAGACTTATTGTGTGGGACTTTGGCTACTAGGCTGCACTGCCCTGACTCAAGGGCTACTCAGAGACTTATTGGCTATGTCTACACACACATCGTTATTGCGAAATGAGTTATTTCAAAATAAAGTCCTTATTTTGAAATAAGTTAATTTGAATTAAGAAAATGTTAATTTGAACGAAGGGAAAGCCTGCTATTTTGAAATGGTTATTTCAAAATAAGGCTGTTTGGACATGTTGTTTTGAAACAATGGTGGTGTTTTGAAACATGTCCAAACTGCCTTATTTTGAAATAACCATTTCAAAATAACATCCATTTCAAAAGGAATGGGGTTTAAGCTGTTTTGAAATGACGGTTCTTATTTCGAAATGATGGATCCCATCATTTTGAAATAAGAAAACGTCGTGCGGACCTAATCTCTTTTATTTTGAAATAACCAGTGTTATTTCAAAATAAAAAAGATGTGTAGACATACCCATTGTGTGGGACTCATCTACTAGGCCACGCTGCCCTGACTCAAGGGCCACTCAGAGACTTATAATGTAAGATAATGGCTACTAGGTCAGGTTGCCCTGACAACAGGATCAAGTCTAGTTGGGGTAGCTGCACATTTAGATGCTCACAAGAGGTGACCTCCCTGCTAACACCCTTTCTGTTTCCCCACAAGGGGGTGCAAGGGAGGCCATACCCCGTGACATTCTGTGTTTGGTACTAATGGCTGTGTCTACACTGGGGCTTTAAGTTGACTTAAGGGACCTTAAGTTGACTTAAATAAAGCCCAGGCCACACTGCAAGCTAACAAAGTCAACTTCCTCCATCACTAAAGTTGACTTTGTAACTTCCATTTATAAAGTCGACTTTACAGTTAAGACTTTATTAAGTTGACTTAAGGAAGTGTGGCCGGGGAGTTGCCTTAAGTTGACTTAATTGGCCTCCTAACTGCATAAAACATGGGGATGGGAGTGGAAAGAAGGCACAACACAGTTGGGAGTGTTCCCTGTGTGCACCACATCCAAACTCCCCATGTTCTCCACCCCGATCCCACCTGTCTCTGCCATTCTCCACCCTGACCCCTCCTGTCTCTCTTCTCTGCCCAAACCCATGTGTCTCCCCCTTGCCCTTCTTAGCCCAACCCTGTCTGTCTCTTCCCGTCTCTGCCCAAACCTGTGTGTCTCTCCTTCTCAGAGATGTTGTAAACCAAATAAGGAGTCTGGGGGCACTATTTAAGACTAACAAATTTCTTTATTGGATGAACTTTCATGGGAGAAAATCTCACTTCAGACAGTTTGAAGATAGGGGAACTTACAGAATGGTAGGAAATAAATGAAGGGGAGTGTAAGACATAGGAGCAGGCCACACTCTTAACAGCAAATCAAAGCAGTTAAGATTCAAAGACTGGGAAACAGCACATAGAAAGAAAGAAAGTTGCTATTTCTTTTAGATTAGATTGTGTGAAAGCAGGATTAAATCTTGACTATGGATTTTTTCCCCATTACAACAGGTGATGTGACTTCACCTTCCTCTATGTGCTGTATCCCAATGTTTGAGTCTTAACAACTGCTGCACCCTGCCCTGGTGCTGGAAGTTGTCCTGCGGCACCTGGTCCAGAGCTGGAGGAGTCTGGGCAGACAAGGGAGGGTGTGGAGTGCTGTGCTGGCACATCGCTGGGCTACATCAGGTTCCCTGACCTCCCTGAGCTCCCTGTTGCCAGACATAGTATGGAGGGTATTGTGGTCACTCACTTCCTATAGTAAAGGAGTGGCCGGGAGAGAGGGGCACTTCTGCTGTGGTGCACTGTGGGCCAGCTACCCACAATGCACTGCTCCTAGGGTGACCTAGCAGCTGGCAGTGTGGATGTGGGCTGTCTCCTGGAATTTTGAGTGTGGACGCGGTAAGCTGACTTAAGGTCTACTTTAAACAGGCTTAAAGCAGGGGCATCGCTGCCCCGGGGAGGGACCCGGGGCACGACCTGCAGGCCGCGCCCTGGCCCGCAAGCCCCATCCTGTGGCCACAGGCCATGCCCCCTGGCTGGGGGTGGGGCCAGAAGCCACAGCGTGCCACCACGGGTGGCTGCACCCTGCATCCCCAGCAAGAGAGGGGGCAGAAGCAGCCACAGGCAGCTGGGCCCCACATCCCTGGCTGGGGATGGGGCTGCCGTGGCTGCGGGTGACTGGGCCCCAGATCCCCCACCGGGGACATGGCTGCCGCAGCCACGGGCAGCTGGGGCCCCGATCCCCAGCTGAGGATGGGGCCAGGAGTGGCGTCCGCGGTCAAGCCGCAGATCCCCAGCTGGGGATGGGGCTGCTGCAGCCATGGGCAGCTGGGCCCTGTTGGGCCGGAGACTGGGGGTGGGGGCCGCCAGATCCGGGGCACCGGCGCTGGGATTCAGGGCACGTGCCCCGGGTGCCCAGTGCCAGTGATGCCCCTGGCTTAAAGTAGACCTTATTAAGCCCGCTTAACTGAGCCCTGTAGTGTAGACATAGCTAATGTGACCACTACTGGAATACTGTGTCCAGTTCTGATGTCCACAGTCTGAGCCACAAGAAAAATCAAAGGATTAGAAAACATGCCTAACAGTAAAACAAAAGGCCCTGTTGCATTTTTAAAGACCAACAAATTAATTTATCACGTAAGTTAGACTCCAGGAGTTCAATTTATTTAATTTAACCTCATCCCTTAACCTTTTCTTCATTAAGAGAAGAAATATTTGATAATGGGCTCTTCACTTCAGCAGACAAAAGTATAACAAGATCCAATTATAGCAAATCGAAGTTAGGCAAATTCAGGCTGGAAATAAGGCATACATTTTTAAGTCAAGTTTGGTTAAATTTACCAAGGATTGTGCTGGATTCTCCATAACAGGCTTTTTTAAGATTGGACATTTTTCTGAAAGATCTGTTCTAATTTAAATTATTCTGAGAGAAATTCTATGGTCCATCTTTTATAGAAGGCCAGACTAGATGTTTAGAGCGGATCCATCTGGCCTTGGAATGTATGATTCACTGGAGCATTTGGAATGTTTGAATTTGTCCTTTCTCGCTTCCCTTTAACTACCTTTCTCCTCTCTTTTTTTTCTTGGTCCTTTTCCTTCTGTTCTCTTCTTGATGAAGAGAGTGGGGCTGTTCTCCCATTGTCTTGTAAGAGGCTCTCACAAAGAGGTAGTGCTTGAACAGTGTGCTGACGGTGATCACCACAGTGATCTCCTGTGGTGACCAGTGCTGTCTTTTGGCCATCTGTTGAGAATGGTCAGCTTTCAGTCCTTCAGAGTTTCCATACTAATTGACTGATCATGGCATCATTTATGAGTTAACAGAGAGGAGACTCAATGACAGTTGACTGAGTGAAGTGAGACCCAATACTCAATTCAATGATATTTCTTTGTCTGCCTATAATGCAATAATTTTTGAAAACTTTGTCCAATTGATTCCAAAATTTCAGGGAATGTTCTTGATGTCTGTAGGAAGACCCTTGTTGATTTTGGTGACAACTGGAAAACACCACTACCAGAAAAACCTAATTTCCATGCTGTACCCATTAAAGTGATGCTGAAGATAAAGGGCATTGTGATATCTCAGTTAGTCAGTGCTAACTCTCTCCAGGTGATTTGCATAATTCAACCCCAATGGTAAAATGAACCAAATGGTTTTAATAGGGGAGATGAGCAAGGTAGGCACCAGATTTAGCTTTAGGGTTTAAGATTAGGGTTATTGGAAAGAGTGATGGCTGGCTGAGTTAACTCTGATGTCACAACGCTACTGCCCATGCTCCTTTGCTTGCAATAGCATATGGGCACTGACTGTTCAGGGAAGCTTTCATTGATTTGGAACTTAAAAACCAAGAAAAGAAGATGAGGAATGGCTTAGACAATTGGTATGAAAATACAGATTGTGGTATTAATCCTGTGCAATTGCTTCTGCTTCACAGGTGGAAACTGCTTTCCAGCACTTTTCACCATCTGGTAGCTAGGCCTACATAAACAAACATCTGACCCTCTAATTAGTCTCTTTTAAGACCAAGTAAGTAGTTTGTAACACATTTATAATATATCTTGCAGTCTTCTCTCCTTTAATTGAATATGAGCAGCTTATGATTCTCTTGAATGTAGAAGTAGTTCTAAAATCAGGGTGAACAAAAACTAATGATTTTTTTCAAAACCAAAAGAGCAAATTTTTCAAAAAATATATATATTGGTTTACTTCTATTTAAATTAAAAGCAAGTTCTTTTTTTGAACAATAAACCTATTGAGGATTAAATTTGAAATGATGACAACCAACGTTAATACTAAAATTTGTCCTGGCTTATTAAAATAATTTAAAATTAATAAAAATATTAAGAAGTCCATGTTTGCTGACAAGTTTTAATGGAAGTCAGACCACTGAACTCATGGAAGTCATTGACTAAGCACCGGAAACCAGAGTTTAAAGTAGTAAATCAACTTTTGACAGCAGTAGCCTCTTCTACAGGTACAGAAAGAATATTTACTTCATTTCAGTTCATTCAGCTACTTCAGTTCAATAACAAGTTCATTCAAATTTCAGAAACTGACTAGGAGCTGAAAAAGAAGGAAAGCTTGTTTTATCTTTCTAATCTATGAATAAATGCTACATCTGAGAGGATAATATCTATTACTTCTAAAATCTAAGAAACATGATGATTGAGAAATAATCAGGTCACTTCACTAACTGCAGATCCTTCCTTATATCAGTTTTAAATGAAAAATGTATCTTGGTAAATGTTTTTGTTATGTACCTAGAACATTGTTAGTAGTTTTATTTCATTAAAAAAACAGATTGGAAATGCTATTTTTGTGCATTTTTTAGTGCATTTGAATTTCCTTCCAAACAACACTTGGAGAAATCTGTTTCCAGCTATCCAGGAAATTCAACAAGATATCCATGTCCATGGGTTCAAGTAGACTAGTGGCTCAAGGTGACACTCGACCTAGGGTTACTACCATTATTCATGTTCTCAGACAGAAGACTATCTCAGGGAGAAAGTGGACCACAGGGGTACAATTTCTAATGTACAGTTTCTTTTTACAATTGTAAACAGCAAGTGTAACAGTCTCAAATGTCAATCAAATTTAAATGTACCTTTTTATATGCAGTTAGTCCTTTCCCTACTGTGCTTCTTCCTGTTGTGCCAGACATATTTCTCTGTAGAGTGTTTCTTTCACAGCAGTGGTTGATTGCTCTTCAAGTAGCCATAAAAGCCTTTGCAACCAAGATATGTGCCTGAAGCTGTTCTGTATAAGCAGGATGCTTTTCAGTGATTCAATAGTCAATACCATTTTACTTCTTCTGCACTGCACTACTTTCAGAGCTGGATAGCTGGCCGGCAGCTGCCATGTTATGGCGACTCAGCTCTGAAGGTGGCACTGCCACCAGTAGCACCACAAAAGTAAGGGTGACAAACCAGTAAACACACATGCTGCTATTAGGGCACATGAGAATTGCAGTTTTACCAGAACTGAGGGTGGAAAAAGGACAAACAAGGAATAAGCATGGACATTTGTTCATATTTCAAAAGTCAACCCAGACTAAGATCAAAACCCCCCCAAATGTTTGGACAAATAGCTACCCTAACTCCACCACCACCAAAGATAGTAAGACTGACAAAAGACTGATTGGTAGCCAAGGCTATAATTCCAAAGCATTCATAAAATCAAGGGCCCTTAGTCTCTCTCTCTGTCCCTTCACAATATTAGGTTCATACATTGACCCTCTTACTTTAGTGATACTGTTGGAACAAAGTCTGCTGTCAGATTGAAGTTCCCATCTAATGATGTTAGTAATGAACTGCTAGCATCTAAAATGCAATAGCTAAATAAACCAGACAGGTGGCGGCCATGCCTGGGGCTAGCAACTTTTGAAAGAACTATGACAAGAGGTAGTAGGGGTGGGGGTAAGTGGTGGGCCCTCAGAGGAGGAGCCATCTCTTGCTGTCACTGGCCAGGGGCTGACAGGCTTTACATCCCTGGCAACTATGCTGACCACAGTTTGCAACACTAAATGAGCACTCTGATTTGTCTTACTTACACCACTGGAAATCAGACTTCACCCTTTTTCCAGTTTTTACCAAATTCAATAGGGTTCTGTCCACTGATGTCTAGAATATTCCCCACAATTTTGGAATTCTTTGGATGTGATGTTCAAAACTTCTTCTTTAAGCACTGTCCCTGCATGCTCCACTGTAGGTATGTGGTTGCTCCCCACATCTCACATCAGAGATCTATTTTGCAGAGCCTGTGGGGGTGTGGTTTAAGAAGCTTGTGACAGTGTTTGCTGTCATTAGAATGCACGTGCCGCCTCCCACCCCCCTCAGTTCCTTCTCAACCGCCTCCGGCATCACACTGAGTTTCTGTGGCTCCTGTCAGCCTCCTTAACATTATTACTAGTTAGTTATTAGTTAGTTTAATTGGTTTATAACTGTCTAGTTAGTTAGGTTCAGTGTTATAAGGCCCTTTTTAAAACAAAAACAAAAAAAAAAGGAGAGAAAAAAGAGGGAGCCAAACAGTGGAGCAGTTGGGACTGGCAATGTCAACCACACCGGGATTTAAATGGTGCTCCAACTGTAAAGAGGCAATGCCAGCTACTGATGGGCATGACCTCTGCATCTGCTGCCTGGGTGAAGGGCACTTTCCCCACAAGTGCCCCTGCTGCTCAAAAGTAAGGCTAGAACAAGGAAGGACTATGAAGTAAAGATGAAACTCCTTCTTATGGAGGGTTCCCTCAAGGCAGCTTTGGAGCTTGGCACATCTCCCAGTGCCGGCACATCACAGAAGAGGCGCTCTACTTTGTCCTCTCCTTTGCCAGCTAAAAAGCCCAAGGACAGCAGAAAACAAATTGACACAAAAGAGGCTAAAGGATCCTCCAATGCTGCTGCTGATCAAGACAAAGCACTCTTCTCTGGTCAGAGAGGTGAAATTGACCAGAGGATGAAAGACAGTGAGCTTCTGCCGGCACTGGGCTTGTCAGTTACACCTGTGGCACCACAAATGGCCATAACAGCCACAACTGCTCTGCTGCCCTTTCTGAACATGGTGCCGACAGCTCCGACCCCAGCAGTGCTGCCGGCGCCTATGATCTTCTCATTGGCGCTACTGGTGCTTACATGGACTGTGGCACCGCAGCCTACTCTACCTCCAATTGCAGCACTGGTGCTGACTGATGAAATGTCGTGACCCCAGCTGTCAGATCAAGAGACAGCTTGGGAGATTTACTCCATTCCAAAAAACACAAAAGGAAGTCAAATCATTGCAGGGGAGGTGAGGGGCAGATCTGTAGCTCCTCACCCATATCATCACTTTATGGAGTTGACTCTTCTCTGGGGACTTTTAGTTAATCTTCAAGTCCCTCTGTTACTGACATGAGCTCTGCCAGTTCTCATTCAATGAAAGCAGACGTGAACCCTCCTAATCAGGGCATCCAGCTTCCCACACTAACCAATCCAGCATTTCCATGGATGCCTTTCTCCTGGTATCCCAATGCCTCTTATGGTATGCCATGGATGGCTTGGGGCAATCGGCAAAATTATGCAGCCCGTCAAACAGTCCTTGTGGCATGAATGTTGCCAGCTTCTTCACAGCCTACCATAGCTGCGCTACCTGTGGCCCTACGACAACTGCAACATCCAGTGGTGCAAGATTGAGTTGGTGCAACGACGAATGAGGTGCAAGTGCCTCCCTCATGTTCAAGGGCAGACAATGGCAAACTATTTCAAGAGCATTTCAGAAGAGTTTCTGAGAGTATGGAAATCCCGTTGCAACAGCCTGTGACAACCCAATACAAGCTGTACAGAATTTTGCAGTCCTTGTCATCTTCTAAGATCTCACTGCCAATGGACGATGGGATTATGGAGCCTGCGAATATCATATGGCAAACCCCAGCCTTGGTGGCTCCCATGAATAAAAAAAGGGACAAGAAATACTTTATCTCTCCGAAAAATGAGTTCCTGTTTACTCACCCTCAGGCTAATTGTTTGGTGATCAAGGCAGCTAACCAGCATTCGAAGCAGAATCATAATAGAACAATGCCAGCCAATAAAGAGGATAGGAAAATGGATGTCCTTGGTAAGAAAGTCCATACCTCAGCAACTCTTCAGCTGAGAGTGGCTAATTATATGGCTATCTTATCAAACTATGACTAAGACATTTACACAAAAATTGCCGACTTTATTAGCTTCATTCCAGAGGGAAAAAAACCAATAATTTAATTCTTTAACAAAAGAGGGGCAATTGGTGTCCAGAATGGCTTTGCAGTCTGACATAACGGACGCTGCGGCTCATGCAGTAGGCACAGCGGTCGTCATGAATAGGTTGTCATGGCTTCGCTCTGTGGTGTCACCCAAGCACCTCCAGGCCACTATAAAGGACCTGCCGTTTGACAAAAAGAAATTGTTTGGTGAGAAGACTAACAAAATAATGCATATATTGAAAGATTAGAGGGCAACATTACACACCTTGGGGATATTTACCACTAACTCAAAGAGGAGAAATTATAGATATCAGTATGGCAGCAATAGGTATGGAATTTCACAACAGGGCAGAAGACCTGTCATTACAGGTCATGACCCAGGCATCAAAACCAGAGGTGTAAACAATCAAATCAATCCTTTACCACCTCACAACTGGCTGTCACCAAAACACTTTTGATGGGTTGGTCGAGGGTTTGCCCGACCACCTTGATCCAGGTCAGAGTGTTACCAACATGTCTCAAATGTTCAACAACAGACTACTCCCCTTTCTTCCCAAATGCAAGGTGATTACATCAGACAAATGGGTGTTGGAAATTACTACCAGCTGGTATTTGATCCCTTTCACATCCAGACCCACTTCCCATCCCCCTTCCCTGTCCCTTTTCAGGGACCCTTCTCATGTGCAGTTGTTGGGGGAGGAGATACGCAACCTTCTGCACATAAGGGTGATAGAGGAGGTTCCAACCAACTTTATGGGGAAGGCATTTTATTACTGCTGTTTTCTCACAGAGAAGAAGACAGGGGATGGAGGCCCATATTGGATGTGAGAGGCCTAAAGAAGTTTGTCGAGACTTCGACATTCAAGATGGTAATTCTTGCAGTGATGCTGCCAATGCTGGACTGCGGGGACTGGTTGGCTTCCCTCAATGTAAAGAATGCATATTTTCATATTTTGACCCATCCAGCTCACAGAAGATTTCTCCGCTTTACTTTTCTGGACAAGCACTATACGGTCCTGCCATTTGGTCTCAGCACTGCCCCGAGAGTATTCTTGAAGCTGATGGCTGTGGTCACAGCTTATCTTCAGGAACTAGGAATATCAATATTTCCTTACCTGGACAACTGTCTGATAAGGGCAAAGTAGTATAAAGCAGCAGATGAGACAGTGAAGATGACAGAGCGACTATTCCAGGTGCTCAGACTAAACAATCAATTACAAAAAGTCCTCCCTCTGCCCCTCACAGGACATTCACTTTATTGGGGCAAGATACATACCTTGTCAGGCAGTGTGTATTTACTCAGGATTGGTTCTAAGCCATAAAAGAACTGGCGCTTACTGCATGGCTTTGCCCCATGATAACTGCACAAGCATGCATGAAACTGTTGGGGCACATGCCTGCAACTACGTACCTGGTTCGCAATGTGAGGCTTCAAATGTGTCCCTTGCAGTTATAGTTCCTCAGGAAATTTAGACCCCACAGACACTTGGTAAATCACATGTTAGCCATCTCAAGCCTCATTAAGGATACCCTGTTGTGATGGGCAGATCCCAAGAACCTTCTGGAGGGTGTTCCCTTCTCAGACCAAGAACCCAGCATCTTAATGGCCACGGATGCCTCACTGAGAGGTTGGGGAGCTCACCTGCAAGAATCAACAATACAGAGCAGATGGATGATGCAGTCATCGTCCCTCCACATAAATTTTTTGGAACTGTGAGTAGTCAGGAATGCATGTTGCCACTTCCTGCCTGGCATTGTGGAGAAGGTAGTGAAGTTTCACAGACAATGTGGCATGTATGCATTATACCAATTGGCAAGGAGGGACGAGGTCCCAGTCCCTGTGCGCAGAGGCGATGATGTTGTGGGAATGGTGTATACAACAGAGTGTAAATATCAGCAATATACTTACTGGGCAAAGACATCACAGCCAACAGATTGAACAGACATTTGCAAATGCCCATGAGGGGGAGCTGAATGATGCGGTTCTGCCACAATTATTTGATCAGTGTGGTCACCCGATGCTGGACCTTTTTGCGACAGATGCGAACAAAAAATGTGAAAGATTCTGTTTGAGAGCAGGTATTAGTCAAGGCTCAATGGGGGATGTGTTCCTCATCAAGTGGGACCATTCATTCCTGTATATTTTTCCCTCAGTTCCCATAATCCCCAGGACACTGCAAAAGATAAAGAATGACAAAGGGCAATAATGATAGTGCTGGCATGGCCAAGGCAGGCATGGTATTCTTGTCTCCTCCAAATGTCCAAGGAAGCCCCTGTTATTCTTCCAATGATCCCAGACTTCCTAACACAGCACAAGGGTCAGATCTGGCATACTCACCTGGACAGGCTAGACCTAGTGGCATGGCTCCTAGATGGTTTGACATAGAGGAGCAATGTTTCAGAACTGGTTAAGCACATCTTGTTAAATAGTAGAAAAACTGCAACGAGAAAGACTTACCTGCAGAAGTAGCACAGGTTTTGCAACCAGTGTTCTCATCGGGGTCTGAATCCTTGATCATCCTTGATCCCAACAGTGCTGGACTACCTCCTGGAACTTGAGAGCAAATTTAAAAATTAGGACCATAAAGGTACGCCTGGCAGCCATTTCTACCTTTCATGGCCAGGTCCAGAACTCATCACTTTTTGCTCATCCTATACTAAAAGATTTATGGATGGTATACAAAATTCATATCCGGAGCTAAGACCTCTTGTCCCACTGTAGGACCTGTCCATCGTACTTAAAACCTTAACAAAGTCACCTTTTGAGCTGCTTGCAACTTGTTCTTTAGTTAATTTATCCATGAAGGTTTTCTTCCTCATTGCCATAACATCGGCAAGAAGAGTGAGTGAGATCACTGCCCTCATGGCATTTCTGCCCTTTATGGTTCTCTATAAAGATAAGGTCTCCCTCTGACCGCATCCCAAGTTTCTTCCAGCAATATCTTCAACTTTTTATGTGAATCAGACAATTCATTTACCAGTTTTTTTCCCGAAGCCACATGCTTCTTCGTTACATGCTGTATTACACACATTGGATGTCAGGCGTGTGCTTGCCTTTTACTTAGATAGAAACTAAGCCATTTAGGAAACCCCAAGGTTATTTGTCTCCATTGCAGAACAATCTAAGGGTAACCCAATATCAAATCAGAGACTGTTTAAATGGATTTTAGGTTGCATTCAGTCTTCCTATGAACAACACAGCTTAGATCCGACCTTTACAGTTTGAGCACATTCTGCTAGGGCCATCTCTGCATCCACAGCTTTTCTCAGCAATGTTCCAATAGTGGACATTTGCAGACCAGCAACTTGGGCTTCAGCAGATGCTTTTATCAAGCACTATACGATCGATCAAGATTCCACATCTGATGCTTCCATGGGACTGGCGGTCCTCAATTCCACTCATGGCAGGGTCTCCGAAGTTCCCACCTCCAATTTGGGAACCTCTTAATAGTCACCTACAGTGAAGCATGTGGGGACACTGCTCAAAGAAGAAGTGAGAGTTGCTCACCCTTGCAGTAGCCAAGATTCTTCAAGATGCATGTACCCGACTGCTCCACTGCCCACCCTCCTCCCCTCTACTTCAGAGTTTCTTTTGTAATTTGGGCTTCACAGTGGAGAAGGAACAGACGGGGGTGGGAGCGTGGGACGTGCATTCTAATGGCAGCAAACATCACCGTGAGCTCCTGAGAGCACCCCCCATAGGCTCAGCTGAATGGATCTCCAATGTGAGGTATGGGGAGCAACCACACACCTACAGTGGAGCAGTGGGGGGACATACATCTCGAAGAACCTTGGCTACTGCACAAGGGTGAGTAACTCTCACTTATCATACAACAGACAGGCAATACTGAAATATCTATCTGCCACGGGGTACAGTGCTCACCACCAAACTAGTGTGTCTTCCTGATTACTCTGGGGATGAGGATGAGGCTGACACCTCCATCTGCAGCCAGCATACCATCATTCTCTCTCTGCTTCCACCTACAGCCCCTCTCTCAATTTTGAGAACTTTAGCATTTTCCTCAACTCAGCTGGCCATGTCATCATCTGAATTCCTCTTTCTAGACTAGAGGGTGGGGAGGATGTATCACAGTGCTACTACCTCAGTGGCGAGTGTGTGGGGGACGAAGGAGAACCTAGGCCCATGTGCTGTTCTGGGTCCTAGCACAGAGACCCTCTAAATAGACCTTTAGTCTCTTTCACTTCTAGTTATGCTGCTACATTTCCATCAGCAACTTCCTCATGGCCTCAACACTTTTTTTGCCCCCACCTCAGGGCTCTTAGATGCCCAGCCTCACAACCAGCCAGGAGCTCCCTCTTGGTTTCTCTCCAAGGTACTAAGAGTTCTTTCAGCCTCAGTCCTTCCTTCCTGAGCTCCCAACTGGCCCACCCTGTACCCTGAGCTCCTTTTATATAAGATCATTGGACTCTAATTGACTGCTCATTGTATCCTCACCCTAATCAATTGTGCTTTACACAGTCTCTCTGGGTCACTTGGAGGACTCACATACCTTTCTCCTTCTGGGACATAGCAAGGTTAACCCTTTCTATGTCTGTATGGGGTGGGCACCCCATCATACGTTACAGAACATGATATGGTAGATGCCAGATGCCCCTAATCTGTAGCACACACCAATTACTTATCGTAACTGAAAGACAATCTGTATGAGAGGGAGCTTTTTTAAAGTTGTTTGAACAGTGGCCTAGAAGTTACGAGACCCTGGTTCTATTCATGGTTCTGATACAAACTCCCTGGATAAGCCAATAAATAATAATAAATACAAAAAAGAGAGATGATATAACTTTGTCCAATCAACATGGGTTTATGAAAAATAGATTCTAACTTGATTTTTTTGCATTACAAGCTTGATTGTTGCAGTTGTAATATTGATTACCATTTGTAAGGTGTTTGATTCGGTGCTGCCAAGAACAATACAAAATTAACTTGGCGCACATTAAGTTGATTAAAAACTGGATAGCTTCCAGGTCTCAAAATGTAATCATAAACAGGAAATTTTCAGTGGGCATGCGTCCAGTGGGCTCCCACAGGTATCTGTTCTTGCTTCTATTCTGTTTCAGACGGGGAAAAGAAACATTAAAACATTACTGATCAAATTTGCAAATGACACAAAGACTGGGGAGGTCATAAATAAAGAAGAGGACAAGTCACTGCTACAGAGCAATCCATTTGGTAATCTTGGATCTTGGTCACTGATACAATGCAATCTGGATCACTTGGATTGCTGGACACAAGTAAGAAAATGCATTTTAATATAGCAAAATGTAAATATATACATTTAGGATCAAAGAATGCAGGCCATATTTATAGGATGGGAAATTATCATAGGAAGCAGTGACTCTGAAAAAACTTCGGGGTCATGGTGAATAATCAGCTGAACATGAGTTGCTCATGTTCTATTGTAGCCAAAAGAGTTAATGCAATTCTTGGATTCATAAGCAGGGGAATCTGGAATAGGAGCCACATGACTATATTACTTCTGTATTTGGCATTAAGAGTGACTGCTCTTAAGAATACTGTGTCCAGTTCTGGTGTCAGTAATTCAAGAATGATGATAATAATAAATTAGAGATGATTCAGAGAAGATCCATGAGAATTATTAAAGGATTGGAAAACTAGCCTCCAGGGAGATCAATATGTTTACCTTAACAAAGAGAAGATCAAGGAGTGACTTGATCATAGTTTATAAGGACCTATATGGGGAATGAACATTTGATAGTGGGCTTTCAGTTTAGCAGACAAATGTTCAACATGATTGAATATCTGGAAGTTGCAGCTAGACAAATTCTGACTGGAAATAGGAGACATTTTAAGGGGAGGGTAATCATGAGCAATGCTGGCCCATGTAAAGACCTCAGGCCTTGGCCCTGCATTCCCCACCCCAGTCCCGATTCAGGGCTTGAGTCAGGTCCAGTCTCCAGGGCCCTGGGCAGGGCCCAGATTGTGCTCCTGCCACTGTCTGCCCAGCCCCAGATCCCCAGCCAGGGATGGGGCTGGGGAAGACAGCTGCCACTGTGCGCAGCTCAACCCCAGACCCCAGGCCAGGGACAGGGAAGACAACCACCACTGTGCATGGCCTGGCACTGGGTCCCTGGCACTTGGGTCACTGGCCCTGGGACTCGGGGCACAAGCCCCCTGTATCCAGTGCCAACAACACCATTGAGGGTAGCTAGCCCTTACCACAATTACCAACAGCGTGTGGTTGAATCTCCATCGCTGGCAATTTTTAAGTAAAAATTGGCTGTTTTTCTAAATGCTTTGCTCTAGTTCAAACAGGAATTTGTGGAAGTTCTGTGGCTAATGTTACACAGGATGTCAAACTAAGTGATCACAGTGAGGTTTAAATGAAAATTTATAATCTATGCACTAACAGCACCAAAATGAGCTGTCATTCAGAATCCATTTATAGTTCCAGGGCTGGATTAAAACATGCAGAAGCCCTAAGCTATGTCAAGATTCAGAGACCCCATACCATAAAAAATAAAGAGAAAAAAGTGTATTATATTCTAACAGAAAGGGTAATGAAAAAATAAATGATAAACTTATATTTCCATATATACATAGTCAAAGATGCAACAAAAAACAACTAAATAAAACATATATCTTGCAGAAAGCCTTATTTACATTATCCATTTCAATTATGATAAATCTTCTTAGTGACCTCTGACATATATATAGAGGCTCCTCATAAAGTGAGGCTGTAAGCCATGGCTTACTTGGCTTGTGCCTAAATTTTGCTCTGTATAGCTCCACAGTATGACTCTCTCTCTGCTACCTCATGTGCTTTAGTGAATAGGAAACAGTCAGTAATACAGACAGGATTAAATCATCAGCACTAAACTCTGTTGAGATTAATGGAACAGTTCACCTTTCCAGAGCTTTGTTTCAGGTCATCTGCCAAGTCAGGAGAATAGCACTGAATCGGTTGCACTCTGTTTACATTTTGAAGGTCTGGTGGTTTTTTATATTTTGCTTATTTTTGTTTTGTTTGTAACCCTGAAGACTAGAGACTCACCTGTTGCTTTAAATGAAATTAGAGATTCTGGCAAATGAGATGGCAAATCAGAGAAGGTGAGAACATGTTGTACTGCTGCATTCTCTTTTCCCTAAATTTAATCCTTGGTTTGTTCTGGCCAAACTGGCCTTGAGACTGGCTCATCCCAGACTCTGTCCTAACATGAATCTTCTTTCCATGACAGATAAATAAAATTTAAATATCAAACAACAAGACCAGTTGGAACAGGCCCCTCTCAGTTGCTAAATGAATTCCGCTTACATACCCACGGCATTTTCCAGTCAGCCCACATCTGCCATTTGGACTACTCTGTACAGGGCTGTGTGTAGTCTGAGCTGTGCACTTTGCTATATTTTATTAATTTGAAAAATTGCCAAGGGTACAGTATGTTGATGGACAATAACATGTCAGAA
Source organism: Podocnemis expansa (assembly GCA_007922195.1). NCBI lineage: Eukaryota > Metazoa > Chordata > Testudines > Podocnemididae > Podocnemis > Podocnemis expansa. The sequence continues at coordinate 48,275,363 of ML682005.1, forward strand.
TTCTGGTCCAATCGTGTGGTATTTCTGTGACAGAAAATGTAATAAAGTACATGATTCTTTGACCTTAAAAAAATTCTAAGCAAGATGTTTGATTTGTGTTACCTTGGCAATAGTGCAGAAGCACCATAAAATGATCTGTGACAAAAAGTCAAAATATTCTCCCAGAAGGGTTTATTTAATATCTCAGTCCAATGGACTGCGTATAATTCAGTTCTGATTGACATAACAGTATTATGTAATATTAGGCTCTGTTTCAATAGTACTTTTGTTTCTATAGTTAAAACACTAAATGGTAGGGCATGTCATTCCAGTGGTTGCATGAAATAGCTTTCAGTTGAACAAGTTCCAAAGGGTCAGCTGTGTTAGTTTAGTCCGGCAAAAAAATCACAGAGTCGTGTGGCATTTAAAGACTAACAGATTTATTTTTTGCATGAGGTTTTGTGGGAGAAAATCCCACTTTGTCAGATGCTTTGAAGATGGGGAAATTTACAGAATGGAATGAAAATAAATGCAAGGGAGTGTAAAACATGGGATCAGGTCATACAGTAGCAGCAAATCAGAGCAGTTGCTAAGGTTCAAACCCTGGGAAGGCTGAAGTCAAATTACCTGTTGTAATGGGAAAAGAACCCATAGTCTTGATTTAATCCTGCTTTCACACAATCTAATTTGCATATTAATTCCAGTTCAGCTGTTTCTCTTTGAAGTCTTGATGTCCCAGCCACATCTCTCACAACAGTCATTAACAAATCTTTTATTGAGTGATTAGAAAGATGAAAGTGCTTAGCAACTGGTTTTTGTTTTGTGATTTCTGATGTCACTTTTGTGTTCATTTATTATTTTGCGCAGGGATCGTCCTGTTTGTCCAATGTATAAGGTGTCGGGGCATTTCTGGCACATGGTGACATAGATCAAATTAGTAGATGAGCAAGTGAATGAGCCTTTGACAAAGTAGCTGGCTTGATTAGGACCTGTGATAATATCTTTAGTGCAGATATGTGGGCAAAGTTGGCAACGTGGTTTGTTGCAGGGGTGTGTGCCTGTTTTAATGTTTCTGTTGTTAGATCTGTAGTTGCTGGTGAGTATCTGTTTAAGGTTGGGTGGCTATCTGTAGGTGAGGAGAGGTCTGTCTCCCAAGGCCCAAGAGAGTGAGGGATCATCTTTTAGAATAGGCTGTAGGTCCTTAATGATTTGTTGTAGACATCTGACTTGAGGGTTGTATGTGGTGACTATTGACATTCTTGCAAGCAGCGGGATGGGATTCCTCCATATTGCGAGGTGAACATTAGCAGGAGAAACTAGCTACCATACTGACCCGTTCAGTGTGGACCTATGGTGGAATCATCTGCTGGCTAGGGAATTATATCCAGACATCTAGTTAGATAGCACCTACGTTGCAGACAGTAACATTTGCTTAACAATGGCACATAATTCTCTGGGGCAAAATTCTCCCCTCCATGTGTTCCTCTGGAGCCACACTTTGGAATTTTATTCTGCTCAGTACAGTTGCTTAGGAGGGGATGCATATGCCAGCATTTTTGCTACCTTTTGCACCACTAACCAGGCTAGGATTTGAACTAATAGAAGTGTCAATTCAGGGTCAAGGATGATGCTAAATTTCCAGACAGTGAAGACAAATGGGTGAGTTTCATATAGAGGTTGAGGGCACAGTATTGTTTGAAGATGCTTCTTCTGAAACAGGTGTAGTCTGTAAGGAACTTCAGGGTAATGAACAAATATATGGAAGGAACTAAGCAGAGAATTTCCTTTTAAAACTATGCTCAAGGAAATACACACAATAGGTTTTTTGTATTTCTGATCAAGGCAGAAAAAGTATTATTTTTATACAGTCAGAAAAATATCACTAACAGAGCTTTGTAGAATAGAGGCACTTCAATAGGAGTATATTGTCTGTGAGTGGTAATATAGTATTTTTAATAGGATGTTGGAATATAATGTGTGTAGGATTGTGATGGAGTGTCTGCACTATACAAGTCTAGAAAGGGATCATTTCAGCAGAGAGCAGTGAAGGGATGTCCTCTGAGTAGTCCAGAAAGACAGCATGAGGTGCACCCAATAGGAGAGAGTGTAGCAGGCTCATATAAAAGAAGCAGCAGGGCCAAGACATGGTCAGCTGCTGCTGGGAGCCCAAAGGCTGAGGATTGTGTCCCCAGCAGGTTGAAAGAATGTTGTTAGTACCACTGACAGGTCAGTAGCTGGCAGGGACTGTGGGAGCAACACAGAACTTCTGGTCAGCTGTTGGGATTGAGCAGCTGAGGCCCTGAGGCAAGAATGAACAAGGACTGAAGCCATGGGGATGTAGCCTAGAGGATCATGGCAGCAATGAGAACTAGCGGTGCAGCAAGAGGCTACTATCTATACAGTCCCTGGAATGGGACAGAAAAGTGGGGAAATGACATGATTATTGGACTGAGACATTAACCTCCAGAATGGGAGGAACCCTAAATGGTGACACAGACAAAGAGTTGTGTCATGAAAAGAGTGCTGTGGTTCTTGAGGTAGTGAGATGGACTCCAGGCAGGTGCAGTGATGGTGTGCAAACTGTGAAAAGAAGGCATTGGCCTCAAATTGATCTCCAGAGTGACTTATGTGAGAGATGTGCCCTTTGACAAAGAGTTTACTCTTTTTAGCAAAATGAATGTTTGCACTGCACCTAGCACAAGCAGGTCATGGTCTATAGTGGTCCCTATGGTGCTACAGTAATACAAATTAATAATAACTGTAGTGTAGAAAGGAGCAGCTGGTCAATGCTTAATGAACTATGGTGATGGGCAGATAAAAGTATAATGGAATAAGCAGGGGCGTCGCTGCCCCGGGGAGGGACCCTGGGCATGGGCCCAGGCCCCACCCCAGCCTACAGGCCCCATCCCAGCCCACAGGCCCTGCCCCCTGGCCGGGGACAGGGATGGGAGCCACCGCGCCGCCGCAGGCAGCTAGGCCCTACATCCTCGGCCGGGGCCAGGGCCAGAAGTGGCTGCGGGCGGCTGGGTCCCGCATCCCCGGCCAGGGACGGGGCCACTGCCGGCGCGGGCAGCCAGGCCCCAGATTTCCCACTGTGGCCGCGGCTGCCCAGGCCCCAGATCCCTGGCTGGGGATCGTGCCGCCGCTGCCACGGGCAGCTGGGCCCCGGATCCCCAGGCCGGGGACAGGGCCATCACTGCCATGGGTGGCTGGGCCCCAGATCCCTAGCCGGGGATGGGGTGGCTGGGCCCTGGATCTCTGGCCCGATTGGGCCAGAGACCGGGAGAGGGGTGGCCCCACCAGATCCGGGGCACCGGCACTGGGATTCGGGGCATGTGCACTGGGTGCCCGGTGCCAGTGACGCCCCTGGGAATAAGGGAAGTCTAGCACCACTGATTGTCCATTAGTTATTAATAAAAAAGTGGATTTAAAAAACATGGTTCTTGCCGTGGTATCTGTTTATGTGAGAAGCCACTGACTCATTATGTAATGAGTGTGTATGTGAACACAGGCAAAATATTTTAACAATTCGGCCTTTATTTCAAAGTGTACTCTTACATATGAATTTGTATCTGGTGTGCAGTAATCCAAGGTAAACTACAGAAGGAAGGAGGCTAATGACCATTCTAGACTCAGCCAGCCATAACCAGGTGCACTTGTAAGGCCTGCTCTTGCTGTAGGTGGGAAAACTTAGAGAGGGAAAGCCTGTCACAGGAAGAGATGGTACAGAAGAAGAAGACTGCAGGACCTCAGAGTATGTCAACACTTTAAAATGCTACTAGTGCCTCTGTAGTGGCTCAGTGTAGACACTTCCTATGCCAACCAAGGGATTCTTTTGTTGGTGTAGGTTATCTGCCTCCCCAGGAGGTGGTAACTAGGTCAATGGAAAAATTCTTCAGTCATCTAGTGCTGTCTATGCTGGGGCTAAATCAGCTTCACTATGCTGCCCAAGAGTGTGGATTTTCACACTCCTGCACTACATAGTTAAGCCAACTTAATTTTCTAGTGTAGACTAGGCCTCAGAGACTGCTGACTGCAGAGGCAGATCAGCAAAGAGGGAGGCAATCACAGACCACACCGTTCCTGATACTGCCCAGAGCTGGTATAAAGTGGGGTGACTCAAGAGGAGTGGCTGTAGGCAGACCCTAATCTTGGTTGAAGACACTATGCCTACTGATAAACCAAGACCTGAAGAGGCAGTCCGAAAGACTGCCTAAGAGACAGACCAGCTTTGTCTTTTCTTTTACTCTGATTCCTCCCTCTCTCTCTCTCTCTCTCTCTGTGGAAAGAGAAAAAAGCCTTATTTTTGCTTGTATGTTTGGAGAATCCCCCACATGTTATAAATGGGGGGAGGACAGTGGTGAAAATATGAGTTGGCTTGGGTGGTCACAGCCCACCTATTTTGAAAGCAGCCCCACCCACTCTGTTATTTGTACTGCTGATGCTCTGCTTAAGTCTGGCACGTCAGGTAGTTTTTGGCAGGTTGCTACCAAAACTTCCTGCTGTTGTGACTAGCCAAGAATCACTAAGCTGCCAGATGCTCCAGTTGCCAACATACTTTGAGCGTCTGCAGCTTCTGAACTTCCTGCTCCTGGTCACGTGATTGGAAGCAGAAAGTGGCTCTAACCTGCCCCAGTCAATCACAGGCCCTGCCAGAAAGTCACTTCTTGCTATGCTCCTGGGGGAAGACCTTGTAAAAAAAAAACTCAAAATATAGTTGAAGTGGGGCTTCAGGAGTCCCCTGACTCCCACAATCATGTTGCAGCCAGTGCTGGTTTGATTACTTCCACATGAGCTGACATAGCTAGAGTGCTCAGAGGTGTGAAAAAGTCTAGTATAGACACATCAAGGTCAACGTAACAATGCTTTGTAACACTGTACCTATCATTGTTCAGGGAGATGGAGTTACTATAATGATGGAAAATTCCAAAGGGCATCTGCGTTAGTTTAGTTCAGTAAAACAAACAAGGACTCCTGTGGCACTTAAAGACTAACACATTTCTTTATTGCATGAGCTTTCATGGGAGGAAATCCCACTTTGTCAGACGCTTTGAAGATGGGGGAACTTACAGAATGGGAGGAAATGAAGCCTTGATCTGATCTTATTCTGTCTGAGCACCACAACTAGTAATCGTCAATGGAGTGATCAGGAAGATTGAAACGCTGACTCACTTGTTTTAGAATGTTGTGATTTCTGGTGTCAGATTTGTGTCCATTTATTCTTTTGCACAGAGATGATGGATAAGCTGCTTTGTTTGCTGTGTAATGTATTTGTACATGATGAGGTTACAGCAGCACAGCTTCAGAGCTGTAGCACCCATAGTGCAGACATGGTCAGTGACTTTTACACTAAGTATGAGTAGACAAGAGGGAGATGGAGAACTTACCATTTACGGGATCTTGCTTATAACTTTACAACTCCAAGCAGCAATAAGAAATGCAAATCAAATGTATTCCATAGAGGCACCTGAGTGTGAAAGGATCCATTTACCTTTAAAAAAACCACCCAGTTTACCCAATTGCTGTCTCTTTTCTGCAAGGCAACAGAATTCTTTTGTCTTGGTTTGAGTAGTAAATTTTAATGCATTCATGTTTTCACTGGGTGCCTCCTATACCCATAGGCCACGGTTAGCCAGGCAATCATCCTTTCTTCATTTACTTCCTTTTCTTAGAAGAAATGGCTTGCAGATTGGCAGGCAAGTAATTGTGGCTTCTGTCAACCTGGCACATTGTTAAGCTGGTGGCTAACAAACAGAACTGTAAAGCTCTCATCCAGCCCATTGTGAACCTCCCCGTGAAAATGGTTAGCATTACAGCTTATACTCCTCAGTGATTATCCTATTCATGGAAAGATATTCATACAATATTGATCATCTTCAAAGGGAACAATTTGCTTTTAAAATGTGGCAGTGCTTGGGGGGGGGGGAACCTTCTTCTCCATTTGATTTTGGCAAATGGCATTACTATATTCTCTGAATGATTTTTTTTTAACAAAAGGCAAATAGATTGAATGGACTGTGTATATAACTTTTAAAAATGGCCTTTAATTGTAACATCTTTCTTTTGTTGAACTCAGTGGTAATTACTTTTGGGAGAAAAAATGCTTGAACTTACTGAAATGGAGATAAGATAGTTAGTCTGCAGTTTTCTGTGTCACACAGATGTTTTAAGTCCATAAACACTAGCATTATTTAAATCAGTGGTTTTAAAACCTTTTTTCTCCCCTCAGAACCCAATTGAAAAAAATCATTTATGCCTATAAGCCAGTCCTGGGCCAGAGGTCAGCAGCCTTTGCTGACCCTCATGCCGGTGCCTCCTCCTTGACCCTTCAAGCCATGTGGCTTTCCCCTCTGCTGGAAAAAAGCAGCTGTTGCCTGAAAATTTGGTGGCAGCCAGGACTGCAGGGGAAGGTCCCCAGGAATATAGCTGAAAGAAGCCTGGAGCACTTCTTTCCTGGAGCTTCTTCAGCTCCCTAGGCATGCCACAGAGACAGGCTGCAACCCAGGACCTGAGGGTTTGCAACCTATGGTGTGAAAACCACTGATTTACCATAGATCCAGTATTAGAACACAGAAGGAGGTCATGATAACTGTAGTTTGTCTTTTTTTGTCTGAATTAATTGTATATTTTTACTCCGAATGTATTATTCCATGAAATGATAGAATCTATAAACCCTAAAATCAATCTGTCTCCTAGGAAAGGATTGTTGCTTCCGGTATGTTCTCACCTTCTTTATCTGGTCACATTTAAAATATCCCAAAACATTAGCGTGTCCCTTCAGAGACTATTCCACAACTGAAACCCTGATTCTGAAAACACTTATCAGACACTTAAATCTTATGCACACATATAGACCCATTGAAGTAATTGAACTACTCACACGGATAACATTAAGTATGTGCATAACTGCTTGTGGGACTGTGATCTAGAAGATCTCACTGCAGGGATGTCTTCTTGATATTCAGTCCACTAACCCTAAATTCCTCTCCCTTTCTGATGTTGCCAGTCACCAACAAATGAGAGAAACAACACAAACAATTCTTTCCCCATACAGTTGTGTGAATCTATTGAAAGTCTGTGAAATAAAAGTATTAAGGTAAATGATTCAGTTTAGAGTTAACCATAGCTGTTTTTAGATTGTAGGTAAATGGAGATAGGACCTATAGCTCCTCTACAGTGTGTTACTGTACAGACACTAAAGTGTAACAGCAACAGTGTGCTAGGCCTTTCGGAGACAAGAAAAAAGGCAATGGTCCAAATCCTGATCTCAGTTACACCAATATAATTCCAAAATAACACTATAAAATTCAGTGGAGCTATTCTGGATTTATATAATTGTATCTGAGATCAGGTTCTGGCCCAACATCTCCCTTACCTTGAAGAGCTTAGAATCTATATGCCTAATCCTGCAAGAAGTTGAGCATATCCTGAAAGGCACTCAGGATCCTCAGGAATTTGCTGAGAGGTGAGGATATGGACAGACAGTGGTTGGGAGATGGGATGTGAGCAAAAGTAGTGTGAGGAAACAATGTAGTTTTGGAAAAACAAACAGAGTCTGGTGGTACTTTTAAAGGCTAACAGATTTATTTATCTACCTAATTTATTTATCTAATGTCATTTTAGGTACATCGCTGTGGATCCATGATCATCTTCTATTATGTTGGGGGCCCGTTTTAGTCATTAAAAGCTTGATCAAACATTCACTGAAGTCAATGAGTGTAGGATTGAATTTTAATTAATTAATATTCTTAATGGGAGAATACTGGTTTTGTATGCTATTCGGAGGAAACATGGTTTTAGGGAAGAACTGAAATGGGAGAAGGCTGGGGACCAGTGCGCTACAGTAGAGAGGAGGATCCAGGAATAGTATTTACATACAGGAAGACCCATGTAGCCTATTCATATGTGAAAAGGCCTGGAGATCAGTGTGAGAGAGACACATACAGAGGACTGCTAGTCATGTAGTTTGAGCAGAGCCTCAGGAGTTGAAGGTAGGAGTGCCACACAGCAGTGAGCACTCTGCAGGTTCTCATCAAATAATTAGACATTGTTTGGATAAGATCCGCTGTACATATTTATAAATATTTAACTATTCAGTAGTTTTATCCTGTGTTTAAAACTGTGATTAGACTCGCGGGGGAATCTGCCATGTGAATAAGAAATCTGGCTGTTGTTTCATATAGATTGCCTCTCTGTAGCAGAAAAAAACCAAGCTTGAATTTTGATAACTATTTGAAGGTTTTCTGTAAATGGACAGAATCCCCTGCTAAGGAAATCACGTCGTGATTGCATTCCCAGAAAGATGGACATGGAGCCAAAGAAAACCAAAAGGGGGACTGGAAATAATTATTGGAACTTCCACTGCCACCATCAGTTAAGAAGACTTGCCTTGAGAAACACAGAAAGTTTCAGGAAGGAAAGATCCGATTTGTTAAATGTGCCAGTTTTGAGAAGCAAATACAAAGTATGCCCATTGGAGTGTAGCTACTTGTCAATGTAGGGCCAAGTTATTGTTAGTTCTGAGCAGATATACAGGGAATCTCAAGAAGCCCCGCCACCCCACCCCATGCCCCCGCACAGTAGCAAAGCACAGTATGACAGGAATGCAGATATTCTGCTGTATTAGGGCTGCCAAAGACATCCCCATGCCTGAAAGAGGTGGAGAAAGCTGAGTTGTGAGTGTTCCTGGTCCCCTGTTCCTGAATCTATCAGCTCGTCGGGGCAAAGTTATGGTGAGGGGGGCTCATCTATTTTCAAAGTGTAGGTGAGCTACTGCTGCACCCTTCATTTTTTTGGAGCTCCAGGAGGAATTGTGAGTAATTCTCATGAATTCCTGCAGTGAAGCTCAGTCTAGCCCAGACTGTTGTTATGAAGGCACAACTCTGCATTGTGTGTGTCAGATGGGAGGGGAGAGGCCTGGAAGTGCATTGATTTAGGCAAGTGCACATGGCAACTGTGGCTAGCCTAACCTTTAAATGGATAGTCTCAGATTGCCTACCTAGCTACATAGTATTGTATGTCTGTTGGGTGAAGTATGACTCAATCCTTTCCTTGACCCACAGCCTGCCTTGCTAAGTAGGTTAGTACTTCTAGTAACCTGTTAACTCCCATTAATCCAGCACAGGGCCTGTGTAGCATAGTTTCACTACGTCTGGCAAGTGGGCTAGGAGAAGCAGTTTTTGTGCCTGCTCCTATTTGTGCTACCACAGGATCAGTGCAATGTGTATGTGCTCAGAGAATTGAAAAATGGCACATTTAGAAAAAGTGAGTCTTCTCTCTGGCTATTCTCTATATTTCTTTAGGTGGGTCTCTTTGGCTGATCCTGGCAGCTGGAGCTCAGATAATTCAGGCTCCCCTGAAGCTTTTTTGGGATCCATGTCCATTTCTTATTTAGTAGGCAAATAGGGTATGTACACACCACATGCATGTGCATAAGTTCTTGCCTTTGTGATGAGACATTTGACTGGACAGGGAATGGATTAATGTTCACCACTGGATATAATTAAATTTATTTCTAGGAAATTTATTGTATTTTGCTATATATATTGCTGGATATATGAAAAACCAAAGGCCCAATTCTTCCCTGTGTCAGAGATGAGTTAAGCACAGGAACGGGGGCAGGGAGCAAAGTCTATGGCAAGCCCCCTTTGTTTTATTACTTGTCCTGGAGCATGTTGGCTGGCTCAATGCTTTCTATGGGTGATTCCACCACACAGAACTAATTGAGGTGTAGGATTAATTCTGGCTACGTTTCCCGTAACCCCAGCATATCCCCTACGCCATGGAGTCCTGCAACAGGTGTTGTAAGGCCAGGGTAGCCTGCCAAGAATTCCTAGTATGGAAGGATTCCTGGGGAACCTTTATGGAAGCTTTATGCCAGTCAGAAGGAACTATGGCTCATTTGTGAACTGCATCCCAAAAGACTACTTAAACCCTGGGTTGATTTGTCCATGGATATGAAGCATAACACACCTATAGGTCCACTAGTTCCTTAAAGAAACTGTTTTAGTGGCTTTATACTGGGACTTTTCTTTTGTACTAAGGGCTTGTCTATATATACAGCAGTGTACCTAGTGAAAACACTTTATGCCAATGAGAGAGAGCTCTCCTGTCAGCATAATAAAACCACCTTTGCAAGTGGTGGTAGCTATGTCAGTGAGACATACTCCCCTGCCACCATAGCACTTTCAACACTGGCTTATAATTTATGTCAATGGGGGAGGGGAAAGGGAGGCAAGGACATAAACAGCCCCTATTTTGTAGCCAGGTCCATGAGTCTTCCAGTCATGTGACCAGAAATTCTTGACCATGCTCCAGTTGAGTCCATGTTGTTCTTGCAGGGAAGATGATGGTAGCAGAGATGAGCCTCTTTTACAGTTACAAAGTTGTAATGTTGATAGATATTTATGAAAACATTCGGGGTCAATGCTAAGTGTGCATTTATGTTTCAGAGGCATGCCAGGGATCTTATTAGAGCCTTAAAAGGCTTTGCCTCAGCAAGCTTCTATGCTCATTTAAACCCCTGGTTTGTAATAAAGTGAATTAATTTCCCCATGTTTAATGCTTATTTCTGTTATGAGAGAGCTACAAATATATCATAAATGGGTTCCCTGGGAAATGAGAATAAGTGGCAGCTGGGCACAATTTACCTGTGCAGCTGATTGTTTTTTTTAAAAAGCTATTCTGAAGTTCAAAAGGTGAAAGACCACACAATCTTTTGCCTTTTATCAGAGGGTTTCTTTTCCTTTACTTGGAACAAAATGGATTTCCTGGAATCTTTAGACCATTGTTACGCAGTTCACCCTCTAGAATCAAAGGATAAGTAGGCTTATTTGGGGGGGGGAACCTTTTCACCTGTTCATGCAGGCATTTTGTTATTTCACAATAAGCGCTTCATTATTTTGAAAAAGTGAAGTGCTATTTTGAAATAACTAAGCCTGTTCTTATTTCTAAAGAGCAATTCCTTTGAAATAGTTATTTCCAAAAAAGCCATTCCAAGCCGTGGAATTGCCTTTTTTCGAAATAATGGCTCTATACTTTTCCTTGCCTTCCCCTATTTCGAAATAGTGAGTCTAGTGAAGACTCTATGTCAAAATAATAATTCCTACCTTATTTTGAAACAGAGAGTCTTCTTTACTAGACTTCTATCTTGAAATAATAAATTTGAAATAATGCTATTTGGAAATAATTCTTTTGAAATAAATTCAAAATAGTTATTTCAAAATATTTTGACAGTGTAGACATAGCCAAAGAAGAAAGTAAAAGGCAGAACTACTTTTTTTTTTACTATATTTTTTTACTAACTCCTTGAAACATCTTTGAGAATGCTAGTCCAATGCAGGCATACAGTGAATGTTCCCTACTGTATAGGTCAAGGTTCAGCAACTGGAATGAGAAGAGTTATTTTTAAAACTTTCTTTACTCAAGTGTTTTGAGAGCTGCAATGGGTGTAGCCTCCTGGTCGGAAATGTGGGGGGCTGGGGCAAGGCATCAGCTGCAGGGTCCCCTGGCGCAGGGGGAAGCCTGGACCCAGGAACAGATCCCCTAAAGTAATGGTTCCCATCATTTTCTCTGCTGTGGCACACCTAGCTACCTTTAATTAATTTGAAGCCACCACCATATAGTTTCCAAATGAACTCATGAATATTAATAAGCCAATGAGCCAATCCAGAGCTCTTTGAGTAGTTTTTCAAAAAAATTTGTGGCACACCTGTGTGCCCTGCCACACTGGTTGGGAAACACTGCCCTTGAGAGTCTCCCAGTTATGGGGGTGGGTGGCAGGTGAAGCCTGGAGCCGCAAGGTGACAGCCAGAGATCCAGATGCGGCTCCAGAGCAGCAGGTTGCAGACCTCTGGTATAGGTGGTGCACTCATCTGTGACGCTGAATCACATTCCTGTAGCAAAATGCTTCTTCCTCTTTTTAAGTGGGTTAGTGTCAATGCAGGAGACGGGCCAATGCTGTGCACTGTTCTTTCTCCACAGATACTTTTTTCATAAAACACATGGTGTTCCAAACTTGGGAATCTCTTGACTATATGCTGCTAACCACATTCTATTTTAGAATAATAAACATTGATTTTTTTTTCTTTTGTGGACAAATGCTTGAGGTCTGGAATTACTATTAATTTCTGTGATCTAATCCCAATTTGAATCCAAGGGAAAGGCTGCGTATTAGTTCACAGTGCTAAAGTATCTAGCTTTTTTCACTAAATTATTCTGAGATAAACTTTTTCAATTAACTTTGGCTTAATTCAATATTTAAACAGTTATATTTGGTGCACAGTGTACAAGACTCTTATAAAAGTGACTTGGTTTTTCAGAAATGTTATGCAGTTGCATCTCCATTTGGCCTAATGAGCACATCTTCTATGTCAATAACACAGCAGAGCTTCTCTCTAAATCTATCCTTTGCATCCATGGAATTTGCTTGTTATAGAAATGTGTAATGGTAGGAGGTAGAGGAAAGGTTATAATGAAATTTAGTATATCAAGTCTTGTGAGCCAGAGTCATATGCGCTAAATGAAAACTGCCTTGCAGGAGGTACAGAATTTCTGCACAGAGAAATGGAGTAATTTCTGAATTAAAAGTTATACTGTATGGCACTTTCTCCATTTGAAATTAGATCACTTAAAAAAACCCAGCCATGATGTAAAGTTAACACTTATGACCAATGCATGATTGATGAACCCCTGAAGGCACTAAGAGAGAATTACCTCCTGCCCTCATTTAAGGACATCATTAGAAGATTCAGTGAGTTCACAAGCTCATGAAAGAATGTTAAGAGACTGAATCAAGCTTTAAAAGAATCAAGATTGCTCATCATTTCAAGGGCAAGATTCCTTTAATGCATGGACAGAAGAAAATTTCTCAACAAACTATTACATGCTATTCATTTATTCTGTCTTATCAATTATGATTTACTTGTCTGTTTAATATTCTCACTGTGTACCAACTTTGAATCGATAGAAACTACATCTTGGCATTTTTAGTGTTATCTTGGGACATTAAATATGAAAAAAACCACCATGTCCTGCTGACATTTGCAAAGACGAGCAAGGTTTACAATATCAACATCTTCCCCCACCTCAACATTTTGCAGTAGAATAGAATCCACATCAGATAGAGACTTAAATGTTTACAGAGGAAGGGAGAAAAGGAAAATAATATTAAATGGGGCTATTTATACTTCTTTTCACCAACCCTTTGTCACACCTTTGTAGCACTTAACAGTGGCTTTGCTGTGAGCCCTCTGCATGACACAAATGATGTTGCATTGGTCCAAAACAGTGGTTCTCAACCTATCTGTCATTATGGGCCACATATGCAGCTCTCTGTGTGATGTGGGCCACATTCCCATAAAATAAGACTAGTATGGCCCTGAGGATGTTGCAGGCCACAGCTGCAGACTGATAGGGGTGCAAGTGGGTTGCAGGTTGAGAAGCGCTGATCCAGAAGCAGATCAGGAGACCAAAGCAATATAATCTACCTGCCGATTCCTCTACTCTGTAGGGTTCCTCACATATGCCAACGCTATTCCTAACACAGCATACATCTCCTGATGAGTTGCTGAGATGAAGGTCTGTTCAGTCCCCTTCCTGTCCACACATATGCATTAGGGGTAGCAATCCCAACCCCTGCCGACAAAACTATATAGGGTACAAGGTAGCTGGTTTTGTTTTTCATTTTACAATGTCTTATCAGTCTGGCTTGAGTTTTGCAAAACCACCTGGCTCAGAAGAGTGTCATGGTTTATCAAAACCTTTAAAGTTTAAGGCATTAAAATAAATGGTTCCATCAAAACACCATCTCTGCCTCAGACCAAAAGCTTAGAACCTTTAGAAGTAAATTCTCATCTCGGTGTGCAGTAATTTACATCTTTACCTTCCATCAGCAATTACAGGAGCTGTGCACATGAAACCCCACCTACTGAGATGACAAATTGTAGTGGACCACAGTGGGCTTCCAGCATGGTTTTGCCACACTGTAATGACTTGACTTTTGTAAAGATAAATCTGTGATGCTTTAAAGAGCGAGAATAACACATTTGCACTCACTGCTGTTTTTTTCCATTTGATTGTTTTTATAAAAAAAAATTCCCTTCAGCAAAATAACTTTAGTAATTTATATTCCATTAAATCCCACCAAACAACTCTTAGATTCGATCTTCACTGTTAAAAAAATAAGTTGTTTATTTTACCATGTAATAACTAATGAACATTAGTTATTCTGCTGTAATACCTCAAACTAAATTAGGTGAGGTCATCCATGTGCAGGAGGTATATACGACCTTGCCTAGCCTCCCACTTGGTAAAAACCACTAGCACTATTTAGAACTTTTACAACAAGGTAGCTAGCATGTGAAGTATTATCTTGTTGTAAAAATACATCCCCACTTTTATGACAGTGAAGACAAAGTCTTAGCTGTTCATTAATGTTCTCAGGTTATATTTAAAGCTATTATAAGAAAGAGGTTTCCTATTTCACAGAAAATAATGTTACATGATAACTTCTGATCCGCCTCAGACTGTACACTGTAAAGTACGATCTATGAATCATGCATCTGAGGCTGACGCTGAACAAAGATCAGAAAAACTGATTAGAAGTTAAATGGTGGGAGGCAAGGGGAATTGTATGATTCAGGGGATGATATAATGGTGAGATACAGAACCATACTCCTTTTACTCTTCTGGCTAAAACAGCTCTATAGCTGCTTCGAGGGGAATGCTTCTCAGTTGAGGCCTTGTCTATATTAAGGGTTTATCTATATTTAAAAATTTACCAATATAGCTATTGTGGATTAATTATTCAGTTTAGTTCACTGTGGAACCACACACATATTTATTTGTGGTTGTGTGTTATGAGAAGCTGATGGAGAATACTTGATCTTGAAGGGAAAGAATGAGTGGAGGAGTAAGACTTTCTTTGCTTCAGATTGTAATCATATTTCAACACTCAAAGCCTCTGATTGCCTCTTGCAGTGACTCTGGAAATCACCGCCCACGAGTCAAGAAACACTGAGCTAACTTGCTCCTATTTTAAATATAAGTGGGGCTTACAGCAATGCGTTTTAATTGGGATTTTGAGCCCTCATTCAAACTGATAATTCCCTATACAACTGTCCTTAAGACTTCACATAAGACTCTTCCAATGAGTTTTTGAAATGTGCAACAGTTTGTGAGGACCTCTGTTTTGTGTGCAGAATCATAAGTTTTTGGCACCTGAGAACTATTAGTGTTCTCCATATGCCTTCAGTCTGACTTTTAGATTTAGGGAAATAGCAAATCAAGAGTGAATAAAAATAAAGTGCACAAGAGCACAGTAGATGTGTCTTATGTAACCATGTTGCAACAGCTCTCCTTCACAAAACAGTAACTGCCTCAATGCTATCTCTGCTGTGGGAAGACTCCTCTCTATTAAAAAGTGTAGCACACAGCAGAAAGACTGTTATCTGTGTTCCGTCACATAGCTGAATTCCCCATGAAGGAAGGATGCACTTTTGTATGGAGAGGCCGACTGATAACTTAGCTCAAAGTGTTTAATGTTTGTCACTAGAGTAATTGCCTCCTTATCATTCACTGAAAACTAATCAGATTCCATCTTTTCTTCATTACAAACAGGGCTTCTTCAAAAATAAACTTTAACTAAGTGCATGCAATACCTGAACTAATGGTTAGTTTGAACTTAAAAAGTTCAAACTAAGCCATCAGCTTATTCTAGGTTGAACTAAAACTTTAGTTCAAACTAGAACGCATGACTAGTTCAAACTAAAAAGCTGCAGTTAGTTCAAACTGGTCCAAGGTTAGTTTGGACTAACCTCAGACTTCTTTAGTTCAGATTAGCAAGTCTGAACTAAAATTGCTGATGTAGTTAGTCATAGCCCATGAGGCTTATGTTTTAGTGTTGCACACATACTCCATGCAGTGTCTGTGAAAGGGCAAGTATCTCCTCCTCTGTGTGTATTAAGGCTGTCTGTGATGCTGAGAACAGTCATAACTTCAGCCATGTCTGGATGCATTCCCTGAAATGAAAAGTGTGATGGTAGACTGACAAAGAGCCATTCTGGCAGCTCCGTGACTCCTGTTTAGCTCCTTTATGGTGAGAGTATTCACTGGAGGCCTTTACCATTGCCTTTTTGCTACGATGGTGTAAAAAGGGTGGGACAGAATGGAGAATCAGTGCTAGAGTTTGTTGTGGCAAGGGGATTCAGGTGCACACCAAAGATGAGGTTGTGCTCTTTGTTCCCCAAGGAGACAATATGAATAATACATCTGGTTCAGCAAGTATCACCCACCTTCTTTCCTAGTATATCTGTGATCTGATGCTGACACAATTCTCTGGTTTCAGTTATAGGAAAGATGCAGGGTGTGTGAGGAAAAAGGTCCTTACAGAAACATACTCCTAACATTCAGTGTTTATTTAATGTATCAGCATTAGCTGTATGTAATGGAGAATGCTTGTCACAAAAATTCAATGCATTAGCCTTTAACCCTAGTCTTATGCTCAAAACCCGACTCTTTCATAAGTGGGAAGAGTTTGGTGGCTTCATCCTATTTGCCTCTTGGCATTTGTCTGCCTTACAAAGTTGCTACACAAAGTGACCTGCCTGACTGGTGAAGAGTCAGAGGACTCAGGTAGTTTGGGTAGTTGCACATCCTGATTTCGGGGCATAAGCAAAGCACTTATGCATGGTATAACTGTCTATAGTTGATTTTGTTAGTCTCTCAGTTTCCTGAGTGCTTTCTTCAGATCCTTAGCTGCCATATGTCAGTGCAGCTCAGTTGAAATTAAAGGAGCCAATATTCACCAGTTGGTGATTTGGCCCTATAATTTTAAGATGTAATAACATGAATACCATGAACACCATAATCTATTAATTAGGTGTTTTGTTTAATTGTGCAAGGAAGTACAATATTGCTCCAAGAACTAACTATTTTGAAAAGCTTGTTTGTGCTCAGAGAGAGAGAGGCACCTGTTTGCTTGGCTCTTCCCATCTGCTAAGAAGAAAGTTAGTGTGCAAATTTGCATTCCTTATTAGAGTTGCTATTTTCATAATTGTGCTCTAGCTGTTATATAAAGAACAAATTAGATTAGGTTGACAAAGCACTGTACTGCATTGACTCATTCAGGGCTTTATACACTTAATTATGTGTGTTGTGGATGATACTTAAATATTAACAGTCTGCAAAAGCCATCTGGAAGCATTCTAAAGATGAGGCTTTGCTATATTCTTTTTCAAGCTTCTAGGTACAGAAGGAAGCCAAAATGTGACAGCATGAAGGAAGGACTATAGGCAAGAGTAGGGTCCAGTTCCTCCGTAGCACTGGTTAAGAGACAGTCTACTGACATTCAGTAAGGAGCTCCTGCAGGACCAGGCCTTCAGAACTAGATTTATGCTTTCAAAATCAAACATGAGCATTTTAATTTGTAAAATAGAAGTGAGTATTCAGACATTCCTAAATGAGGGATATGCAGTATCTCTGCTTTCTCTTTACTACCTGATTGTCAATTATGTTTATGCATATTTAGGAGTGTTACAGAGGAAAGGAAGGTTGTGAGTTGGGTTTTTCTCCCAGTTTTGATTTATGCATGATTGTAAGAGATGCACAGAGATTACATCTCCTCTAACACAAAAATAGGAACATGGTATTTTTATAATATTGTCTCCCTTGTTTTGGAGTTTTGATTGACTGACTTTACCCAGACAACATTTGAATAACTCTGCTATTCCCTAACTCTAGTAATAGATATTCATTAAGCATCTGAAAGCCTATAGATTTTTGTTGGAAGGAAAGAGGGAGAAGCATATACTATCTCTTGCATGTACTGCATAATCATAAACTAACTGCAGGAAAATATCATTGAAGGTGTAAAATTAACTTACTTTATACCCTAGGATTATAACAACTAGCCTGAGAAGAAAGTAAAATAATTATCTTGAAGAGAAAAGTTCCAGAGGGGTAGCCATGTTAGTCTGTATATAGCAAAAACAACAAAAGTCCCGTGGCACTAACAAATTTCTTTAGGCATAAGCTTTTGT
This sequence comes from Podocnemis expansa, assembly GCA_007922195.1. Taxonomy (NCBI): domain Eukaryota; kingdom Metazoa; phylum Chordata; order Testudines; family Podocnemididae; genus Podocnemis; species Podocnemis expansa. The sequence goes on from ML682005.1 coordinate 48,293,380, forward strand.
GGACTGCAACCCACTTCGTCAGATGCAGCTTGAAATGAGAAGTACCATTACCTAAAGCTAAAAGATGAGGCCTCATTCTGCTCTTGAGTACCAGTGTAAACTGTAAATAACTTTATGGGAATTACTGCTATAAACTGTAATGAAGGGGAGAGTCAGGCCCATAATATTCAATATCAGCCTGATTCAAGTCAACAGGAATTTTCTCAAAGATGCCAATGGGAGCCAGATTGGACCCACACTGAGTTACATTTTCAATGGTTGTGTGCCATTAAATTGGGAGTCCTACACTCCTGACCATGGAGCAGTTGCAAAGCTTCTCTATGTAGTCTACACCAGCCCAGTGGCTAAAGTTACCTCTGTAAGCTATTACCCACTTCCTGCACCATGAGGTAGAATATATATAACTGTGGCTCCTCCAACTCTCTTTGGCATGTTCTTGCCCGGCTCCCATTCCATCCTCAACCACTGCCGTGCAGCACAGCTGAGTGCCATTCAGATAGTATGTGTTCCTTATGTGTGCCTCCTTGTCCCTTTTTGTACAGTCCTGTTACCCTTGGCCTTGCTGAGGGAAGGAGCGTGGATTTACCCCTTTAGAATCATAGCTTTGGCCTGCACAATGATGTACTGGGCCTGCCTGTCTAATTCTGGATGCATTTAATCTGTGAGAAAGTCAGTCTTTCTCAGTATCCTCTGTTTATTCTAAAATACCCAAACATCTGTGATACATGAAACATCCTCCCATGAAACATCTTCCTCTGAACCATGGCATTTGGCTACTTCACACTTTAATTATTCTAGACTGACAAACAGAACAGGAGGATCCCTGAGGCAACTCAGTGGAATAAACAATGAGCTCTGTGAATACATAAAAGAAACCATCCAGGCTGATAAGAGCTTGGGTATTAGTCAGTTTAACTGACATTCAGCACATGATCCTTTAACTTGAGATGATGCATTGTGTCACAATGTATTCCATTCCTGGCTTTCCATTAACTTTCACATGACCTATTTCTCTACCTTTTGACAGGTTCATCTTTTTGAGACCCTCACAGGACAAAATAATATTTTCTTTCTCTTTGCAAAACTGAGATTTGAATCAGGTGACTCATATTCAATGTTAAAAGCAATATGCTAAAAGCTTTAATAGTGCTTCATTTCCTCCCCTGCCCCACAACTACCTTCTTTTAAGTTTTCTTCTATTTTTCTGTCTTCCTTTCTTACCTGTCTTCTTTTGAAGCCTTGTCTCTCTTACAAGGGAGGAAGAATGGTGGGTTACTTACCAGTAACCATCCTTCTTCGAGATGGGCTGCTCACATACATTCAGTTACAGGTGTCTACATACCATAGCACACAGTAGCTTGGAAAGTCTTTAGCCTTAGCATGTCAGGTCAGGGCACACAGCCAACGCCCCCTCCGTGCTGCGACCACGGCTATATGGGTGACCGTGAGCCTGACCCTCCCAGTCCCTTATTCCTTCACCAACACCAGTTAGCGGGGATGGTGGGAGGGATCTGAATGTATGTGAGCAGCCCATCTTGAAGAAGGATGGCTACTGGTAAGTAACCCACTGTTCTCCTTTGAGCGCTGCTTGGATGCATTCAGTAATAGGTGTCTCTGTGCCGGAGCACCAGATTGGTCGGGAAAAACTCATCCTAGCCTGTCAGAAGAGGGGAGGTGGACACCGCCCCTCGTGCCACCCGTGACTATATATATGGCTGCCTCCCTGCCTCCTCCTCAGTTTCATTTCTTCTGCCTTGCGCGTCTGATCTAGAACATCCGCTCCTTGCGAATCGCAAGCAGCCTGTCCCTTCGCCTTCGATTCACTGTCTGGAGGGGCACATCTCTTTGTGGATTAACTCCACTGCGAGAGTCCTAACACCGGACTGGAATATCACATCAATGATGCCAGGCTTTAAGCCCTGTACCGAGTGCAGCAAGCCTTCCCCTGGGACGACCCCCACGGGAAGTGCCTCAGGTGCCTGGGCAAAGACCACATGGTCTTGGCGTGTTCCATCTGTCTCTCCTTTAAAACTCGAATGATTAAGGAGAGGGAACAGTGACGCTGCGCCCTAGCCTCGGAGGAGGCTCGGCACCCTTCACCTGAGGCTTCGGGTTCGAGCCCGGCACCGAGACTCAGCTTGGCGCCAGAGCCTACGCAGCACCGTGCCATGTGTGGCTGCCGCCGCCACACCACCTCATTGCCGACTCCAGTGCCTCGGCACCTCAGCATTGTTCGAGGTCACCCTCAGTCAGCCTGGCACTGTTGGCACCGGCCTCGCCTGGGCACCGAGCCATATCTTCTCCGGTGCCAATGACATGATACAGCCCGGCCTCACTGGTGCCGACCTCACCCCGGCACTGGCTGACTCCACCCTCGGCACTGCAGAGCCTGGTACCAAAAGAACAGGAATCTTCCCTCCCCTAGCGAGGACTTGCCCGCAATGCACATGGAGTCACTTCTTGTCCCATCCACCCCGGAAGCGGTGGAGGCAGCTCGAGTCCTGCTGCTCCTCCCAACTCCCCTTGCCCCACTTCCAATCAGAAGGGGCAAACCAGCCTTCATTTCGAAGGCCTGGGTTCATCTGGGACGCTCATCCTCCACTGTCCAGCCCCCTGTCTTCCACCCCAGCAGGGGCTGACACGACTCCACTGACAGCGCTGGGCCAGGAATCCTGATTCCCTTCCCCCACCTCCAGCCCAGAAGAGGGACCTTCTAGGGGCTCCAAACGGCCCTGGTGCGGGACATCAGCACCATCACCCTTCTGGTTTCGGCCACAAGAATGGTCCCCTGAGGGAACTCCCTCCCCTCCGCAGTGGGCCCTTGGTGCCGTGTTGTCCCCGGCACTGGAGTCCTTTATGGGCAACCTCTTGGTGCACTTTGATCTGCTGCGCCGGGCCACAGCCCATTTAGGTATGGAGGTGGAGCCCTTGAGTCTTCCCCCTGATACCCTGTTCGGACTGGCATTTGCCTCCACAGCGCCCTTAGCAGTCCCTCCCCACCCGAGCATATGGGACCTCGCACGCTCCCGGTGGCAGAGCCCAAGCTCCGTTCCCCCGGTTTTGGATATGGCGAGCATGAAGCATCAAGTATCCCAGTCGGATTATCCCTTGCTCGCTGGCCACCCAATTCCGCCTAGGGATGTGGTCCAGATGGCAGTCAGGGCCGGAGAGCCCCCCAGGGACACCCTCCTCCCCTCCAAGGAAACTAGGGAGCTGGATCTGTTAGGCTGTAAGGTCTATTCATCGTTGACCTTCCAATTACAAGTGGCAAACAACCAGGCTATAACCGGCAGATACTTGCTGGATGTTTGGGAGTCACTCGGGAAATTTAAAAATATGCTTCCACCTGAGGCCAGGGACGAGTATGATGCCTTCCTAGAGGAAGGCAACATAATCTGTCAAGACCTCCTTCTTTCAGCCCGCGATGCGGTGGACACCGCTGCCTGCACCATGGCCTTGGTGGTTACCCTCTGCAGGGTGGCATGGCTTAGGGAGGCTAGAGCACCCCCTAACACACAGCAGGCAGTTCTTGACCTGCCCTTTGAGGGGGATGTCCTGTTTCCCCCTGAAACACTCTCTGTGGTGGGCACAGCCCAGGACCCTCGAAGAGATGCCAAATATTTCAGCCTTCTCCCTCCCAGACCCACCCCCCCCGACTTAGCTCCCCACTTCTCTGGGCGGGACAACCCCTTTTTCCTTCCCGCTTTACTGATGGCAGGAACTGGGCCTTTGCCTCCCTGTTCCACAAGGAGGGGCCCCTCTGATCACCACCACCCTCTTTACCCTTAGAGTGCAGGGGGCCCTAGGGCGTCACTGCCGCAGACGACCCCCCGTTTTTTTTCCTTAGAGAGTGCACGTCCAGTGGGAACTTCCCGGTCCTTCATCGTTCTTCCCCTTCCCCACTGCAGGAGCAAGACGTAGATCGGGATGCCAGGGGCTGAAAATACAATGATGCCCACCCATGGTGCCAGTACCCCAATACCACAGCTACCCCCCACCCCCTCATCCCTTAAGCAGTGAATTCCCTGAGGACGGAAACTGCCCCTCTTCTATGCCTTTCTTCCCGAATATTCCTCAACGCATTCCCCACCCTAACTCCTCGCCAAGGGATGGAGGTGCGTCTCATTGTAGCCCAGCTGCTGCGGGGCTCCGAGACGTGCACACCCGAAACCTACTTGCAACAGGACTGTGTCTGTGGTCATGACACGTGTCCCAGGTAGGCCCCCTTGTATCCGGGTCAGGGGAAGGAGAGGGGACACCCCTGGTTGCACCACCATCTTCTGTGTTGTGACCCCAAACCCCATTCAACAGGAATCTCTCCTGTGCACTGAGGGGGACATATCTGTGTAGCAATACAGCTACCTGGATAGCCATTTTCATTGGGAAGGTATCCTAGAGTGGTCTTACCCCTGCGCGGGCCCCAGGCAACCTACCCCTCCTCTTTTCCCACTCTTGCATGGTTCCACATCTCTACCTTCTGGTGATCTAGTGGGAACCAGGGGCCCACTTCAGGAGCCCTCACCTTGGTCTACCCTATTTGAGGTAGCCCACTTTCCCTCAACCTCACCAAAGCATGGCCGGGGGCACCCCTTTAAACCCTGAGGGGGAACACCTTGATAGGACCTTACATTGGGAAACGGCGAAAGGTCTATCCCTCGAGTGCCCTCCCACCTATATTTCCTGCCTTGGTATTCACTGCCTTCTGGACAGCTGTCTATGTCAGACAGAAGGTCCCCTACTTCCGGGGTACTTGCATGACTTCTTGTTCTATGGTCCTATTCCCTGGCAGGACATGTCCCCCCCTCCCCCTTCCACCCTGCCTCCCATGGAACTGTCTCACTTCGCCGCGCGTAGTCCCTTAGTGCTACCGCGGTTCTCCCCATGCGCGTTGGTGGCACCTGGCAGTTCTGCAGCCCCCTCTTTCCATTTCTGTTGACACCCACTGTCATCCGATGGCATGATACACAGAGAACCATTTCTGTACAACATGTAACAGTTTGGGGTTGTACCCTTTTATTCACCCTCTGGCTCCCTCCGGGGAGAAAACTTCATTGGGTTCTCTGATCTCGGGGTGTCCTTCAGATGCGGCAGCTGCCATCCTGTTACAGTCCTTTTCTCTAGCTTAGGAAGGAACCTTCCTTGGCAGTGGAGTTCTTCAATGTCTATGTATTGAAGAGTTTCTCCTTGGCGCCCTGGCATGGCAAAAACGTAACGTTATCCCTCCAGCAAGCACTATAGGTACTGAGTCCACGGCCTTTCTCAGCTCTCCTTCGATTCTTTCGGTCACTGAGGGGCTGACTAGATGGTAGTAAGAGCTCTCTTCCGTCCCTCTTCTTCCCCCTCACGCCTTATTGAGAGCTTCGTGATGCAAGCCCTGCAAGCTTAGACCAGCGGGGCCCTTCTCTACATTCTAGCGCCCTGCAGGCCCTAGTAGAACCATCTCATCAGCACTGCCTCAGGCCGCCTTGCTGTTAGTGACCTTTTCTGGAACCTCTCTCCTGCAGGAACTCAGTCGTGGTGCCTGCTCGGCTGAAAATGTATGCTTCCGCGATACCAGGTAATTAATTAGCATGCCGTAGGCCCATCTAGCTTGACTCGACTATGTGTGCCATGGCTTAGTGTCTTGTGGTCTTCTCAATTGCCCTCAAGCCCATCTTACGACCTGTATCCTCATTTCTCTCTTTCAACCAGACGGCCTGCTTGGCCACTTATTAGATAAGGGGCATTGTCATCCCCTTACTTCTGCTTGTATACTCAGTAGTCGCCAGATCAGTCCATGCCTATGTGGCTCCTGCAAAGCCTTTGGGTGCTCTATGTCTCCCTTTTCTTTGTTCTCATGCGAGACACGCCCATATGGCCAATGTTCCCTCTAAGCTGATGATGCAGCTGAGCAAGTTAGCGTATTTACTGAGCAACAATTTATGAGGCCTGGGCAACAGTGTTTTGGTGCTGAAAGTATCAGCATGACTAAGTGCCTTAATTCAAAAGTAATTCATAGATGTCTTTTCATTCAAACTTCAATAAAAATGTTACATTGAAGTACTGTAGTTTTATTAATTTACTAAACAAATGTGAGACAATGACACTTGCTGCCTGTCTAGCCTCTACCATCATCTACACTGTTCAGTTTTTGTTGGCTGTCTTTGTCAGATTTCCAGAATACATATATAGACAAAGTGGGATTTTCTCCCACAAAAGCTCATGCAAAAAATAAATCTGTTAGTCTTTAAGTGCCACAAGACTCTTTGCTTTACTAGACTAACACGGCTGCCCCTTTGGAAAGTCCCTGTTATGCTGCCCAACTGGGGTAAAAGGGATTCAAAGTGGATCAGGCCCTAAATGTCCAAAACGTAGATTGAAATTAAGTACGTAGCTTCAGATTTGATCATGAGACTGACATGTTGAGGGGATTGTATTTAATATCTAGCTGTCAACCTTGAAAATACACCTATTCTGCCCTTAGTAAACATATTAAATTACCATGCATTGCAAATCACAATCACTAGGTAGCAACCGCTTCCCAGATTCCCTCGGGGCAACATCTTAAGTAAAGTTATCTGAGAAATTCAAAACTTTTAAAGGTGGCAAGGGCAGAAAACATGTTTCAAGGCAGTTTCTCACAGCATCACATCTCTGTAACCAGAGCCATCTTTTGGTGCCTAAAGAATCTGCATCAAATAGAGCTAGGTTAGAGTCTGTTACATTATCATGCCCAATCATACCTCTCAAAAGCTAAATATGGGACAACAATCCCCTAAGTGAATGGCAAAAAATTGATTAGGCATACAGGAAACTTTAAACACTGTGAGTATCTTCCTTTAATATAAAGTGTCTCTAACATCTCAGTTTTGGAGTTTATGGGTTTTATTTTTATCCAAATCATTTTCAACAATAAAAGGGAGGCTATAATTAGTATGCCTGGAGTGTAAATACTCTCAGAGCTAAAATAAGCAAAATGAGGTACAATTGAGATTTGTGTGTCTGGTAGTGGAATATAATAAAGGTTGTTTAATAATTTTTAATTTTTGACAGTTAAAGCAAACCTTGTCAAAGGTGCAAGAAGCAAGAGCATAAATGGATTCGTGAAAGAAAATGATTATTTTTCTAACACATTTTTGGGGAAATAGAAATACAAAGTCTCTTTTTTAAAAATTATTGCACCACTGGCAATATTTTTTTCCTTCTGCCTTAAATGACTTTTTATCCTTTCAGTTTTTCATTTCATTTTCCTAATCATTAATTTTTGTTTCCTTCCATCACAGGAGTCTATACAAAGTTACATTGTAAAGCCCCACCTTGACAAACTGATTGCATTAGAATCTCTCACAGAAAAGAAAATAAATCTGAAATTAACCTAACTTGTTTTTGCTTATTTTAAAGGATCGCTTTTCTTTCAGGAGCCTTTTAGCAAGTGAAAAGCAAAGCATTCACCCTTGATAGAGATGCTAAATGGCTCAATACAATTTTGCTTGGGTCTTTCAAGTCTCAAGTCTTCCTCCAGCTCCAGCCTGCCTCCCTTGCCTGCAGCCCAGCTCCCATCCCCTGCCCCCACAGAGAGCCCTGCATCCCTGTGGCCACTACATGGCTGCCTCTGGGAGCCCCACGATTTAGCCCTGCCATCTCTCAGGGTCCCCCCTCTTGCCCAGGCTCAGGGCTGCTCACCTGCTGGGGCCCACACAGGCCCCAAAGATGCCACCATCTCTGCACAAGTAGCCTGGTGCAGAGGAGAGGGAGATTTAAATTTCCTTCCCCCTCTGCTGCTTCTCTGGCTATGTGCAGCAGAGGGGAGGGGCCGTCAGCTCTCACTGCTCCAGCAGGCAGCACAGGCAGCACAGGGAACATTGCATATGGCTAGTCTCCTTTGCTAGCTTTAGCGTTCTCCTTCGAGCCCATGTGACACGGCCTATGCCTAGACATTGTAGTTGGCTGGTTACATTCCATGTTTTCCCTCCTATGCAGGGCACCCATGCAACCTGTTTTGTTAGGTTGCGTACCCTTTTTCTCCAGCTCAGGTGACCTTGTCCGACCTGCTTATGCATTCTGCCTTGGTGGGTTCGGTCTTGCCCAGCTCTGGGTTGACCCTCAGCTCTTGCTTCTTCTGGGCTGTCAAGGTCCGCTCGTCCCTTTACTCCAGCGAGCATCTTGCTGTGGGCCTCTACCTTACAGGGCTTGTTGCTGTGCTGAAGGCGGAAGTACCAACTCCACCCACCATCCATCAGCATGGCTAGTAGTCACCTATTACTGAATGCATCTGAGCAGCACTCAAAGAAGAACGGTGGGTTACTCACCAGTAACTGTCCTTCTTCGAGATAGGCTGCTCAGATCCATTCAGGTCCCTCCCCTCCGTCCCCCCTTCTAGAGTTGGTGACTCTAAGGAACTGAGGAGGGGGTGGGGAGGCGGCCATATATATAGCCATGGGTGGTGCGAGGGGTGGTGGCTGCCTCCCCTCTTCTGACAGGCTAGGACAAGTTTTTCCGACTGCTCCGGCACGGAGACACCTATTACTGAATGGATCCAAGCAACCCATCTCAAAGAAGGACAGTTACTGGTGAGTAACCCACGGTTCTTCTTCAAGCACTGCTCACATAATTCAGTTACAGGTAACTGCTAGCCATGCCCAAGGATGGTGGGAGGAGTTACAGTCTGCCCACACTGAGTACAGCTCTGCCCAACATGGCATCCTCTCTAGCCTGTTGGATGATAGCATAGTGCACCATGAAGGTATGCACCGATGACCACATAGCTGCCCTGCAGATATCCTGAAGCAGGACCTTGGTGAGGAAGGCCATTGATGAAGCCTGGACCGTGGTAGAATGAGCCCTGACAGCCCCAGGGAGGGGCGTATTCGACCTTTCATAGCCGTCTTTGATGCAGTGTACTATCCATCTGGAGATGCACTGTGAGGACACCGGGAGACCACTTTTGCATTCAGCAACCACCACAAAGAGTTAAGAAGTCCTGTGGAATGGGTATGTGTGCTCAATATATGTCAAGAGCACTCTCTTCACATCCAGGGTATGCCACCTCCTCTGGTTCTCTGTAACCTGAGGGTCTGGAAGGAATTATGGCAGACAAATGTCATGATTAAGGTGAAAAGAGGAAACTACCTTAGGAAGAAAGGATGGAGGACGGCGTAGCACTGCTTTATCAGGAAAGAACCTCGTGTATGGGGGTTCTAAGGAAAGGGCCTTCAACTCAGAGACTCTTCTAGTCGAGGTAATTTGCACCAAAAAGGCTACCTTCCAGGAGAGGACCAGTAAGGTACATGAGTCCAAGGGTTCATAAGGAGACTCCATTAGTGCACGGAGCACCACATTGAGATCCCATTGAGGGATAGGTTCACGGGGTAGTCTAAGGCTAAAGACTTTCTGAGCTACCTTGCGCTGCGGCACGTAGACACCTGTAACTGAATGATGTGAGAGCATTCAAAGAAGAACTTTGCAGTTGTAATTCTTCAGCGCTTCCCTTTTTGACTGATTAGAATAGGAGCATTAACTTGCATTTTCTAATTTGGAAAAACAGTTGGGGGCAAGCAACACAGAATACAGTTTTTTATAATCTTAAAAAGGATACTGTAGCTTTTAAAGCATGGTTAGTATACTTCAGTCACTATAAATTCCAGTTTCCAGAATGATAAAAATATCTTTCCCTACAAAACTTGGCCTTTTTATTTAATTGGTGTTTGTAATCCAGTGGAATTACAATTTGCTGTCTTTGATAAGAAAACATTTTAGATGAATTTCACAATGCACTTGCTGGTCTAATTATCCTTAAGTGAATGGGAATTCTTTCTGAGAAATGGAAGTTCCTATTGAAAAATATCACCTGGTCCTTTATAGTTTCCATTGACAAGAAGTGGTCACCATGTGCCTTCAGTTTTAAAGCAAAACTCCCAGAGTGCTGCTTAAAAACTAATGTAATATAACCATAGGATTTTGAGTAGAGTAATAGATTTGTCTGTTGGTTCCTCAGGCTTCTGGTATTGATCTGAAATCAGCAGAGACCAACAGAAACCAATACAGAGAAGCTTGAATCAGTCTAATGGAGGATGTATACTTCCACCAGGGAAGGCCTGAACAACTTTGCTTATCCTCTTAGTATATACAGAAAGTTATATATTAGCTCTTCAAGGCAAGGCCTGGGTTGTTTTATTTGTTGTGTAACACAACCTATATATTTATGGCACTGTTAAACTAACAATAATGTAGTAAATTGCCATATTCCTCTGTATTTCTTAAAGGAAAAAAGCCAATATGGCTCTTATTTGTCATATAGATTATGCATTGTTGCCAGCAGTGATGGCAATGACCCTGAGATTAGAGTTTGCAGATGCCTTTTTATTCATTTATTGAGTCTGCAATAGAATCCCAAAGCTAATGTTATAGTTCCACCATAAAAACTCTGTTTTAAAAAATGATATTGAAAAAGTGAGGGGTTAGTTTTTTTCCTTCAGAATAATGTTTAAAGTGATAGGACATTCCCAACCATTCACATAGCTTTTTAAGTATGCCATGTTCAAATACAAAAGCATTTCTATTCAATGAAACAAACACTTGAGTACTAAGGTTGATTTTAGATTTCTTTTTTTAGATTTTTAATTTTAGCTTACACAAAACAAATTCATGTTATATTTCCAAATGAAAATCAAGATGTACATAGTAGTAATGTAAGTTCCAGATGGGTAGCTGTGTAAGTCTAGTTCAGCAAAACAAACAAGGAGTCCTGTGGCACTTAAGACTATGAAATTTATTTATCACATGAGCTTTTGTGGGTAGAATCCCACTTCATCAGCTGCCGCTTTCTGAAGTGGTATGCTACTCACGAAAGGTCATATGATAAATAAATTTGATAGTTTTTAAAGGTGCTGCAGAACTCCTTGTTTGTTGGTCTTGATGTGTGCTAGAACAGATAAATGTAAGAGGCTCAGAAGAAAATCAGGTACAGTGACAGGAACAAAGAAAATATTATCTGATTGGGCAGAACTCATTTTATTTGTTTTATAATTTGCAAGGTTTTCTTTCCCTTCACTGAACTATATGTAAATCTGTGTTGCCTTCATCCTTACCTTTCCTTAAACAGCATACCTTTTGTACAAACTTACTGTAAATTGTTATCTATTGTCTCATTAAGAGAGAAACTGGCTATGTACCCTTGGTTATAATAGTTCCCATGAGCTAGTGGAAAGATTAAATTGCTGTGTCAGTTATTGTATTGTGTACTTCAGCTCTCCCAACATGTTCCAGAAGACAGATTTATTGAATCCTCTGTAACCTTTTCATCTGCTGCCCAGGAAGCAAACAATTTAAATTCCCAAATTTAAGTAAAACAAAGCATAGTGATATGTGATTAACAGAATTTCTTTATCTTAGACTTCATTTTCTAGTGTTCCACCTAGTCCTGTAATCTCAGACACTGAAACTGAAAGTTGCAAAGGGGCAGCCATCTTAGTCTAGTAAAGCAAAAAAAAAAAAAAGAAAAAAAGAAAAAGTCTTGTGGCGCTTAAAGACTAACAGATTTATTTATCACATGAGCTTTCATGGGAGATTATCCCACTTCGTCAAACGCTTTGAAGAGGGAAAACTTACAGAATTGGATGAAAATAAATGCAGAGGATCAGGTCATACTGCAACAGCAAATCAGAGCATTTGTAAGGATTCAAACTCCAGGAGAGAGCATACAGAGGGAGGGTAAACTCAAATTACCTGCTATAATGTGAAAAGAATCCATAGTCACGATTTTTGATATCAGTGTTGTGTGCATTTATTCTTCTGAGCAAGGGTTGTCCTGTTTGTCCAATGTGTAAGGCTTGGGGGCATTTCCAGCACATGATGGCATAAATCACATTAGTGGATGAGCAAGTGAAGGACCCTTTGATGGAGTCGCTGGCTTGAGTAGGCCCTATGATGGTGTCTTTAGTGCAGATATGTGGACACACACACAAAAAAACCAGTTGCTGAGCACTTCCATCTTTCTAATCACTCCATTGATGACTTGTTCACAATGGTCATCAAGAAAATCAATGGGACTTCAAGACTTCAGAGAGAAACAGCTGAAATCAAACTAATATGTAAATTAAATTGTGTGAAAGCAGGGCTAAAATCGTGACTATGGATTCTTTTCACATTATAGCAGGTAATTTGAGTTTACCCTCCCTCTGTATGCTCTCTCCTGGAGTTTGAATCCTTACAAATGCTCTGATTTGCTGTTGCAGTATGACCTAATCCTGTCTTACACTCCTCTGCATTTATTTTCATCCAGTTCTGTAAGTTCTCTCTCTTCAAAGCATCTGACGAAGTGGGATTTTCTCCCATGAAAGCTCATGCGATAAATAAATTTGTTAGTCTTTAAGTGCCACAAGACTCCTTTTCTTTTTTGAAATTGAAAGCACATCCTTCATATCTTTCCCCATCATCTTTGCTTTCTTTTACTGTAACATAGATGCCATCATAACTATATTCCAGTCTTACAGGAAGTGTTGCCATCTTAATGTAAGTACATCCAAGCTGAGGAGGCTCTGTGGGTTAGTTTCTGCCCTCTTCTATATTATCCTACAAGTTGCAGGGAAGCTCTTCCCACTCCCAGCACAGTAGAAAGAGCACAGCAGCTTCTCTCCTCATGGTTAAAAGTTCAAGGAGAGCAATCTAGCTGTTGCACCCTAAAAGGAGATGGTTTGCCCATATTGGTGTGGCACATGTATTTGGGTGTTATGGCAATTGCTAGGAGTTAATGGATGGTGAGACAGCCCCGTATGGTAACTTCCTGCAATATCTTGGATAGTATTGAATTAAGGTTACGTATCTTGGGAGTTTTGCATTACAAATGCAAAAGTATATTGTGAGATAAATGTAAGGTTTCTACGGAGGGGACCTGACTAATGTGTATCCGCAGAAGTGTTTTGAACTTCAAAGGCCTATTTGAAACAATGTGAAACTTTTTAAATTAATTGGGTTTTTCCAGGAATTCCCAGGAGCAGTATGCAAATATGACCCTCAAGTTATGCAAGAACTCAGGCTTTTGAAGCTCTTCCCTGGGGAGGGGAACTTTAGTCTGGCTGTATTTCTACTCAGGGTCACTTGAAAGTCTCAAACTCTGTGTGTGTGTGTGTGTGTGTGTGTGTGTGTGTGTGTGTGTGTGTGTGTGTGTG
>ML682005.1:48306534-48331145 GCA_007922195.1 Podocnemis expansa
GTGTGTGTGTGTGTGTGTGTGTGTGTGTGTGTGTGTGTGTGTGTGTGAGAGAGAGAGAGAGCGAGCGAGCGAGCGAGCTCTGGCTAGGGTTATCAGATGCCAAAGCATGGAAAGGAGGACAGGGAAGTACAAAAAGGAGGATGTTGGAGGACACATGGAGAAAATGTATTACTGTAATATTCTTCTGTTTTCAGGGGGCCCTGGAACACTTCCCCCTAAAAATAGGGTGTTCCAGGGCATTCCAGGAGAATTTAACCCACGTAAGTAAAAAGCCAGACAAAATTATGTATTTTTAAAATGCCTGCCAGACGGAGGACATGAAGGTAAAAAGGAGGACATGTCCTCCTTTTGCCTGACATCTGGTAACCCTAGCTCTGGCTGGGGTTTGAGGAACTGTTTATTGAGCAGAACCCCTGCTGGAGAAGGGATGATCTCTGCTAAACTTATTAGCATGCAGGCAGATTCTTTATTGTTTTAGTATGTATTCTCTACTATTTTTTTCCTTAAAAACTAAATCTGCTCACTCATAAAGAGCTATGTGGTAATTTAACTGTAGGAATTGTGTCAGAAGAGAAAAGCCAACCAGGTCTACATGGGCAGTTTGACTGCTAGAATTTGAGTTCTTAGAAGTGCCCTGATTTGCTGTTGCAGTATGACCTGAGCCCATGTTTTACACTCCCCTGCATTTATTTTCCTCCCATTCTGTAAGTTATTCCACTTCAAAGCATCTGACAAAGTGGGATATTCTCACACGAAAGCTCATGTGATAAATAAATCTGTTAGGCTATGTCTACACACAAGGCTTTATTTTGAAATAAGTCATTCCAAAATCACTTATTTCGAAATAAAACCTTTATTTAGAAACAACTTATTTGAAATAACAAAAAGTTAGTTCAAAATAAGGGAGACCCTGAAAGTAAAATCACAGGGCCTATGTGTGGACTTGCTATTTCGCTTCAGGAGAGGGGCGCCCTGGGAGGTGTGGCAACATGCCCCTTGCGGGCCATGTTGCCACCAACCAGGGCAGAGGGGGGGAGAGGGCTTGCCAGGAGCCTGGGGATGCTGCAGCTCCCCAAGCTGCTTGCCCAGAGGGCAAGCGGCTTGGGGACTTGTGGCACCCCCAGGCTCCCCTGCCCAGGTTGGGGGAGCTGCAAGGGATGCGGGGTGGCCGCAGCGGTGGCAGCTCACCCAGCGCCCAGTTCCCTGGAGCGCAGCCCTGGTGGGGTGAGCCGCAGCTGTGGCGGCTCACCCAGCCGTGGTCTATGCCCAGCGGTGGGGTGCCGGCGCTCCCGGCTCTCCCTGCCACCGAGGCTGCTCCCAAGCCCCGCAGTGAGGGTGTGGGAGCACCCGCCTCTCCCCGCCACCAGGGCTGGTGGCAACCCCTGTGATGGGGTGCTAAGGCCCTGGCTTTTGCCTGTTGCCGGGGCTGCAGCCGTGGGGAGCCAGGTCCCACCAGCTCCTCAGGTGCCCGGGCTCAGCGGCAGCAGTGGCTGGGAGCCCCACGGCTCACCCCACTGCCAGCTCTGGGGGCTGCAGCCCCTGGTGGGGTGGCCGCAACCCGGGTGGCTTGCAGGGTGAGCTGCCTGGGTTGCGGCCACCCCGCCAGGGGCTGCAGGCCCCCCGAGCAGGGTGCGGGGTTAGCCCTGTGTTAAATAACCTGTGTCATTTTGAAATAAAAAAGACGTGTGGACACAGCCTTAGTCTCTAAGTGCCACAAGACTCCTTTCTTTTTTTGCTGTATTAGACTAACACAGCTGTCCCTCTGGAACAGTGAAGACAGTGAGCTGTGCAGTTTGTCTGGAAATACTTTGGTCAGCAGGAGGAAAGCAACAGGTCTTTACACAAGAGAGGTGACTGTTTGGCCTGGAGTGGGTGCACCTGCTGGACTGTAGGGGGGGATTATAGGTGCAGTTGTTGTGAATTCTGACAAGTAGGATTAAGGACAGTGTGTGAAGAAACAAGCAGTCCATGGTGTTGCTATGGGCTTCATATTTTTTTGATCAAAGCTCCTTATGGATCCTCGAGGGTGGGAAATTTCTGTGGATCTTTAAGCTTCCCACAGGGAAACAAAATAGTGGGCTACTTACCAGTAACCATCCTTCTTCGCGATGGGCTACTCAGATTCATTCAGTATCAGGTGTCTACGTGCCACAGTGCACGATAGGCCGGAACTTCTTTTTAGCCTTAGCCTGTCAGGACAGGGCTGGTGGCCACTGCCCCCTGGCCATATATATGGCCACAGCCCTGCTCCTCCCCAGTTCCTACTAATCACTAACTCCAAGTAGCAGGGAAGGTGGGAGGGACCTGAATGAATCTGAGCAGCCCATCTTGAAAAAGAACGATTACTGGTAAGTAACCCATTGTTCTTCTTCAAGCACTGCTCAGATACATTCAGTATCAGGTGACTGCTAGCTGTACTGAGGAAGGTGGGCAGAGTTAGAACCTTATCTGCTGTCAGCATGGCTACCCACAAATGGCACAGAACCCCAAAATTGGGTGACAAGTAGTGGGCTGTCAGGCACACACCTGTGAAAATGCCACCAAGTGCAGGACCTTCAAGAAAAGATGTGCATGAGAGTGCTGAGGGGTTATTTGCCACTCTGTCAGGAGACTAGAACTCCAATAGGAGCAATCCCCAAGATATCACTGCGGGACTTGCAATATCACAATAGCAAGGAGAATATCCTTGTCACCAGCAAGACCATCTAGTGTAGGAGGGTTGCCCTTCCCTCATGGAACTGACTCCTGAGAAAGGCAGTCATGATGCAGAGCAACAGGCTCCTACGCCCGCAGGCGATGAGCAAGGGTGGGATAATTGCTGGCCTTGTCACCTTAACCTGAAAGGGAGGTCAGTTGGCTTAGGTTCCTAACCAAGACTGGGGCAGGGAACACATCACCCCTTGAGCAAATGGGGTAGGTAAAAGGCCTTTCCCTAATGACATACTGGCAGGAGATGCCAAGGGTAGGATTGATAAGGGGCACCCTAAAGTAAAGGCATCCAACTTCCATATGGAAGATAACGTAGGAAGAAGAATAACAAGGAAGGAGTAGTTGGGGACCCAGGCCCCTCCATCTGTTGACGTATGGGAGTGGAGGGCGGCGGCCGGGGGGGGGGGGACCGATAAGGAGACACTTGGCAGACCCGTCTCTGGGGCCCAAGAGCATCAGAGACGCTCTGACAAGGAGGTTGTCATAAGGAGAGAAGAGGGTACCCCTCAAGGGTCCTTCTTAGGGGTGATCCTTCAACTGGTTATAGTAGGAAGGAATGATTTAGGTGCTCCCATGCTAGCATCAGGAGGGAAGCCAAACAATGGAGGTCATGAATGTTGAATGACTGGTAAGTGAAAAACAGAGAACTGGAGGAAAGGTGGATGGATTCCCATGTTAGGTCATCCCGACCAAAGGGTTGGGGGGATGACCTGAGACAGGGGCAATGAGAACCTATCATGGGGTTCTGGGAGGGCTTTATACAACTTCAAGACTAGGTGTGCATTTCCTTCCCTTGCCCCTGTACTCTACTCTCCCGATACAGGGACTAGGGAAAGATATGCTGAATTGAGGGAAGGGGTATTCGACCATCACTATAGATGAGTCAGGTCCCCCCGAGGGTTGTGCTCCCAAGCTCCAGAGCCGGAGTGTTTTGGGGGGGCAGGGCACATGGCTCACAAGATATTCTCACTTCTCCTCTCACAAGATATTCTCACCCTCACTTCTATGGAGAGGCAGTCAACCCTCATAACACAGCTGATTGACTCATCTCTAGTGGTGGGTGTAGGTGTTGAGTCCTGGCTACAACGGGCCAAATACGAGGGATCTTGCATAGTTCCTGATGAGGAGAGAAGGTGATGACTTAGCCAAGATGCAAGGCGGAAGTGATCTATAATGTCTGCTCCGAGAGGGGAGGGGTGTTAATGGTGAACCTTCCCGTGTTTTGGAAGGAATAAGGCTTGGGGAGGTCCCGTGGGAGAAGGGGAGAGAGAGAGACCCCCTGTAGAGGGAAGGCGAGCATATGGCAACCCCTAATTAGGGAAAAGGGGAAGCCACTGTGTCCTGTAAGGAACACAGGGGGCAAGAGGAGACATTACGAAATCATCACCCATAAGGCATTAGGTTCTCCAGCCTGTTAAGGTTTCATAAGTTCCCTCGGAACTAAGAGTTTTGCAGGGGAACTACCCTGAGCTAAGGACCACTGGTCCTCAGATGGGTTCACTCAGGTGTACGAATGCTGATGGTGGTTAAGCACTCCATCCCCTGCCATCTCCCTTCGTTGCAATTCTAGGGAGAAGGGGAATACTCTAGAAAGATCAAGGCAGCTCCTAGATGGCTGTCTGGGTTTTTAGGGGAAAGTGACCCTTGCCTGGCTAGAGGGAGGCACCAGAGCAGAAGAGGTTCCAGTCGAGGGCTTAACTTGAGGTTTGCCCGTGGACCGAAGGACCAATGTGATCTGGTGAAGGTCCTTGGGGAGGAGGGGTAGGAGCTGAAAAGGCAAAACCCTACAGTGAGGCTTGAGGATTTCCCGGGTGAAAGGCCTAACATGAGGCTGAAGAGCATAGCCTCGATGTTAAAGGGGGGCACTGCCTGGAGAGGCAAAGCAGGGGAATGTAGAGGACAAGGGGTAAGAGTCTGTCCTCTTACCTGTCATCTAAGGAGGGGGGTACACCATCCTACAGTAGTTTCCCCAAGATCTGTTGCAGGCCAAGACAGAGAAGTGGTGCTCTCAGGATAACAACACGGGCGCATACCCGTGTCAGCATGCCTGACTGGGAAAAGTTGGCAGAGGTGTAGGTATCCTCTCCTTGTCCCAGAGGGCTATAGCTTTTGGGGGGCGGGGGGGGGGGCATAACGTGCCCCCTTCTTATACCTCTATGATTCCCGGATTTCCACCAAGACTCCAAGGGCGTATGGGACTGGAATCAAGTGCATGTGAGGAAAAGGTCTCGGTTGCCAGGCCCTTACTTGACCCGAAGGGTATGATAAGGGAAGAGGGAGACACATCATTACCAGAGAGGGGGAAGAGTTGTCCGGAGGCTGATTGCAAGGGGGCATATAACAAAGCGTTTAGGGTACTGCCCTGAAGTTCAAAGGTTTGATGGAGGGAGAGGTGACCCTGTTGAGGTTGATCACCTGTAACAACGGAAAGGGGGACCATCATCCTGCAGTCCAAAGGCTCCTAAAAGGTAGCCATTTCGCTTGTGTATAGGAGGTGAGGGAGAAATACAACAAGGACCCCCTCCCCCAAGCATTCGAGGGATCCTGGTAGACTGAGAGAACACTGAGGCACCTGGGAAGTAAGCATACCCAGGGCTCTGAGGACTGACCTATGGGCACAGTTGCCACAGATCTGGGAATCAGTGGGTAGGAGGAAGACTGTCTCTCTAAAAGGGGGTCCAATATGGACTGCTGTAAGCCTTGGGAGAGGCCAGAATCCCGAAGCCAGTTTGCTTGGCGTATAACCACGGCTGTAGCAATGCCATGGCCAACCATGCTCGAGGCATCCTACACCACTGTAAGGACATCATGTGAGGCCAAGGCACCTTCTTTGACAAAGGCATCCAAATCCTCTTATTGTGCTTGTGAGAGGGAACTGCTAAACATTGCGTAGCATCCCACAGGTCTAGGAAAAAATCTCTTAACCAAGACCTGATGCATAGCAATCTTCAACTGAAAGCTGAAGCTGAATAGGCCCTTTCTACCCACGAGGTCAAACCCTCTGGAACTGCTGGGGACCAGGGGGTGAATCAGGGCAGCTCGGACTAGTGTGTCCCAGCAATGCGGAGGACATGACTACAAAGGGGGGGAAGATCATAATGGCGACCAGAGAAGGTGCAAATCCCAGGTCGAATAAGGGTTTCTGTTCTCCCTCAGGGGTGAGACCCAGACCCAGCTAAGCAGTGACCTGGTGAAAGGGATCAAAGTGTGGTAGGGTCTTCTCTGTAAGACCCCGGCCCTTGCTTCACAGCTGTAGTTGGGAGAAAGGATAACCACAGTAACACTGTGCCCTCACATGGGGCCTTTGCACCAAGTTGGGATCCCTACCCGAGGCCTCCGTAGGAGGTAGTCAGCTTTGGGTGTGGTACCAGGAAGAACCCAGTACCAGGGACTCTTCAGTAAGAGGCTGGACCCAAGAAATGCACTCCTGGATCTCTTTGTGGTACCGAGCAAGGATGTCGGTGCCATAAGGGTTGGAGCCCGCAGCTTCACAGTGGCATTAGGCGCTAACCTCAGAGGGGAGGGCCAGAAACGGTGCTGGCACTTTGGTGCCGGAATTGACCCTGAGCACGCCTAGCTAATCTCTGCTGGGGAGTGGCGCTGAGAGGGCCTTGGTGCCAACTGGCATGTGGAGCTGTTGCCAAAACGTGGAGCTCAGATGCGCTGGCCCTTTCTTTGGAGAGGGGGTGCCAGCTATAAGCTCACATGGTGCGAGACAGTGCTGAATATGATGCTGATCATGGCTCTTTGTTCGCAGCTGGAGAGCGGCACCAAGAGGGCTCCAGTGCCAATCTAGCATGCGGTGCCTTGTTAGAGGCCGATTGTGGCTTTTTATTCATAGCTGGAAAGTGGCAACGAAAGGCTCTGTTGCCAACCAAGCACACGGTGCAGCATTAGAGGCCAATTGCAGCTTTATTGACAGATGGAAAGTGGCAAAGAAAGTCTCTGGTGCCAACCATGCACACGGTGCTGAGTTAGAGGCTGATCACAGCTTTATTCGTAGCCAGAGAGTGGTACTGAGAGGGCTCCGGTGCCAGCCAAGCACACGGTGCTGAGTTAGGGTCCGATCACAGCTTTATTCATAGATGAAGAGCGGCAATGAGAGGGCTCCGGTGCTGACCAAGCACGTGGTGCCAAGTTGGAGGCTGATCGCGGATTTATTTCATAGCTGGAGAGCAGCGCCGAGAGGGCTCTGGTGCCAATCAACCATGCGGTGCCGAGTTAGGGGCCCATCTCAGCTTTTATTCATAGCTGGAGAGCAGTGATGAGAGGGCTCTGGTGCTGACCAAGCACATGGTGCCAAGTTAGAGGCCAATCACGGCTTTTATTCATAGCCGGAGGGCAGCAACAAGAGGGCTCTGGTGCCAACCAAGCACATGGTGCCAGACTAGAAGGCGACCGTGGCTTCCGATGAATCCTTGAATACGGCGGATGTATCCGTCATCAACTGCAGGGCCTGTCTCCCTGACATCCTGAGTCCTTCATTTAAAAGATCTGCAAATGGAGCAGAAGCCACCCAGTGAAGCTCACCCAAGCATTTAAAAAAACTTCCTGTGGGGGTTGTCCCTTGGGAAGGCCTTGCCACAACTCACAGAGGGGTTCAGCCCCAAGTTGGTAGGCAGCAGATGGGAGCAGCTTGGGTTTCGGCAAGAAGGACTCGGTAGGAGTGCTGCGAAGTCCACAAACAGATTCTTTCAGTGAAAATGGCTCGTAAAAACCGAGTGGGCAGACAGGCACTTGCATAAACCAAGAACAGGCTGTTCCGTAACTGTCGTTGAGGCCGGAAGAAAAGGAACTGGGGAGGAGCAGGGCTGTGGCCATGTGTATGACTAGGGGATGGTAGCCTCCAGCCCTGTCCTGACAGGCTAAGGCTAGAAAGAAGTTCCGGCCAATCGTGCGCTGTGGCACATAGACACCTGATACTGAATGTATCCGAGCAGTGCTCAAAGGAGAGTCATTCTTTCTGGTAGACACATCATAACTCTGAGATGAAACTAAACAAATATTTCTACTCTCCTCCCCCTTTCAGGCATTTGGTTTGAAAGGGGAGAATTTAGGTTTAAGTTGGCTAATGTTATCCATATTATTCTATAATAATAATAATATTCCATAATAATTAGATACATCAACACATTCAGAACATGTTATTTTACTGTCACAGGCCCCACATATCAAATTAACTGATCACTCTTACCATTTTTCCACTAGAATTAAAACAATTTTTGATTGATTACTCTCAAAATCCAAGGTGGGAGATGAACTATGAGCACATGCAACATTTGATTTCCTATTACAATGTTCATTTTATTTTCCCTTCCCCATTTGATCAGTCCACCATGGATTCTAAACAAAGGAAATTTTATATTAACGGCACAGTATGTTTCAGAAGACACAGCATCACTATATATTTCAAAATTAGTGGCTCTTCTGGTATTGCCTGCTGGTTTAGACCTACTAGTGAAGAAAATTCAATCCTTATACTGTTGTGAATAGATTGTTGTGTATTTCACTGAAGAACAGCAACAGTGACAACTAATGTGTGAGGACTTCACAAATGACTATGTTCGAGAGAGCTCCTTTGTATCCAAGACCTCCAGCAAATGACTGCCATCTATTTTTAGAACAGGATTGTTCCCCCTGGAAATCAGGGAATTGGTAAACACTCTGTTTCCAAGGCTTTGCTTGACAGATTTCAATCCCCTCTTGCAAGTTTAAATGCACTTGATTGAGGTTAAATGGAAAGATACTTCTTAAGTGTGCCACAAGAAGATGAGATACAAAGTGGCAGGTGAAAAAAGGGGCACATCACAAGAGCAAAGTTTGCTAGTTAGTAATTTGCAGATTTTTTTTTTTTGAAAAAAATATGTAGCTGTATCTTTAACATATCATTCTTCCACAGGAAGATAACAGGGTAGGTATTTGAGAAAGCAGAACTGCACTATATAACTGCCTGTTGCTCATCTCTGAAACTTAACTTGTGTAACTTTGAAGAGGAAATATTACTTCTGAGGGAAAGAAGGAGCTGGGTTGTTTTTTTTTGATCCATTCCCCCTCCCCCAGCAGGATTGGTTATAAAAGCTGCTGAGAGGTTTGGAACACTAGACTGAGAGAAACAGCAGGAGTTGTGAAATTTTGAGGAGGCAATATCCTTTGTGGCACAAACTACTTTAGTTTATTTTATGTTTTGGTTTAACAAGTGCCCATTTAAGGTGTGACTGTCCATTATATACAACAGATATAAACTCAGCTAAATCATTTAATCTACCATATAAAATGTAATTAGGTACTTTAAAAATTGTCTAACCCTTCTCACTGAGATCTCTCTGGGTAATACAGAGAAATTGCTTGCCTGTCCCAAAGGTTTTATGATAGCGGTTTCTTCAGGATCCTGCTCCATCACATCTCTTGCTAATATGTATATAGGGGCCATTGTTCTCATTAACCTCCAAGGATAGGACAAAAAGCAAGGGGCTTAATTTCAGCAAGGAAGATTTAGACTGGACATTTGGAAAAATGTCCTAATTGTCAGTGTAGTTAAGCATTAGAACAAATTGCATAGGAGGGTTGTGAAATCTCCATCATTGGAAATTTTTAAAAACTGGTTAGACAGAGCTGTCTAGAATTATCTAGTTATTATCTAGTCCTGCTTTGTGTGCAAGGGATTTGACTAGATCAGTGTTTCTCAACAACTAGTCCATGAACTAGTACTGGTCCCTGAGACCTCCCTGACTCAGTATAGGAAGCCAGTCCCTGGTATCAAAGGTTGAGAAACACTGATCTAGATAACCTTTTGTGGTCCCCTACAATCCAACACTTTCATGATTCTGTGATTAAGAAGGGGAGAAAGGAAATAACAGGCTGTGATATATACAATATGTAGATGACACCCATCTCTTCTGCCCCAGTGCAGCTGAATGACTTGCTCAGTTTCAGACAGAGATGGGGATGAGGATGAGAGCTAGTGAACTGAGACCCATGCCAAACACATGTGAGCTGATCTTGCCTTACTGGAGACAGCAGTCCCCTGAATGCAGGATTATGCCCACTCTTCTTTATTCAGCTTTGCTACCTTTTGTTCTCTAGCTGCTGCTGGATGTACAGGCAACAAAGGCTGTCAGGAGTGCTTTTCATCCATCAAAAGAAGTTTGCAGCCTTTCCTTTCAGACTCAGAGCTGAAAAACAACCATTCATGTCTTTGGCATCATAAAGGTAACTTACTAGGTATGCTTTACAGTTTGAAAACATCTCATTAATTGCTAACCAGAAAAACTGATGTGATGCAGCTGAGACACACAAGGAACCCAGAATGCTGTTTTCACAGTCACTTTTGAGAATTGTCTATTCAGTGTTACATAAATAACAGACCTTTAATATGAACTGTTTCCTTGTCCTTAACTGATACATTGTGTTTAGAATGTAATGCCTCAGCCGGTGGGTGCTCAGCTCATTAAGGGTTGGTCTTGCTCTTTTAATTTTTACTTATACTGATATTACAATCTGTTTAAATTGTGAGATAAAATGGAATAAGTGAAAAGGTTTCCTGAGCAGTGCATCTGAAGACAAGAGAACTTCTGTAGATTTAGGAATGGTCTGCAGTTAAAGTCCCGGTTAATATAACTATTTCAGTTAAGAGTGAAAAATCCATATCCTTGAGTGATGTTGCTGTGTCAAACTAACTCCCAGCGTAGGATGGAAGAATGCTTCTAAGGACCTACCCTGGGGAAAGTGGTGATCCTACAGTGATGAAGAACCTCTTCCATTGTGGAGGCTGCGTTGATTCTCCCATACAATTATGGTGCCTTAGCTAAGTCTTTATGGTTTCTATAGTATAGACAAAGTCATAGTCTTACCATAAATGTACTATACCCTTTCAGAGCAGTGCAGTGAAGTTGTAGACCGATGACTAACTTACTAAATCACCACCTGCCTCCCCATAATTATCAACAGAAGCTGGAGCTACCACCATCTTTGGTAGATTGCTAGGTTTTCATCCTGTCTCTAAACCACCTTTTGAAAATCAGTTTTTCACCTTCAGAGCAGTCCTGCAAATTCCTGTACTTAATCACTGTTTCTCATGCATTTCCTGCCTCTTCAGCCATTCATCAATGTCTTTCCTCATCAGTTTGCTCCTTTTGCCAGGTGCGAAGAGCATTGCTATTCATGTTCTTTATCTTCATAATTTCATCTTGTACTTTCAGCTTCTCTGCCTCATATTTTAAGTATTAATCACTTCATAGTCACTTGTGCTAACCTGAACTTCCCTATCTTCTTGTCTCTCTGTCATCAACACAGCAACATGCAATAATTAAATATCTGAATCCAAGCAGATATGCTGCTTTTTTTATTTACTATGTCCAAATCTTTCTTCAAAGTGCACAACCCCAGTCACAATCTTCTCTTCATTTCTACTATGCAACTGACCTTTGTTGTACTATGTTGCCCCAAAAGGACATATTCATCAACATTTTTCATGGGATTACAAATTACTTTAAAGGTTGTTGTTGTTATCAACCCTCTAAGTCCTTTTCATATCTCATTAATCTTATTTCATGTTCCTGTCTCTCTTGAAAGAGCTGTTTAACTGTGTCTTAGGCCCTTTGCTCCCATCAGATATCAGATTCTCTTGTAGCTCAAATGGTAGGAGGCTGTGTTTTTTGGAGCAGGAAGATCTGAGCTGTATCTCCACTGTCACCGTGAAGTTCTAAATGTTCATGGTGTGCAGATCATTAACTATGAACTCTTAGGTAACCACAGTCTTGTTATAATGTTAACTCTAACACATGCAGGCATAGATTCTCATGTCTTCGGATGATTGGCTACAGATCTAAATGTAGTGGAATTTTGTCCTGCCTCAAACTTTTCCTTAGCTATTCTGTTCTTTTCAACACAAGTCATGTGTAATCCACTTCACAGATTTCTTCTATCTGACATCTTATGTATTCAGAATTCCTGTTAGTGTGTTCCAGGTCAACCTCAGCATTGTTTTGACAGAGACTATTCTATGACACTTAGGCTGAAACATCGAAAAATATTCTGGAAACCTAATGACAAAGCTATTCCAGTGGCTGTTATGAGGTGTGTAACTTCATTTTGCACTTTTTTCTTGAAATGCTAGTGGCCAACAAGTTATAATGGCATGTCTAAAAAGTTTGTGGCATCTGGGATATATCATAACCAAAATATCCACTCTACACACCGGGTGCCTAAATAGGTTAAGGGATTGGAGATGGAATCTTGAGCTTTCCCTCTCTCAGGTATGTCTACACTGGTGGCTCTGTTAAGTTGATTTAACAAGGTTGACTTTAAGTCAGTTTAAAGTTGACCTTGTTAAGTCAATTTAGAGCAGGGGTCTCAAACATGCGGCCCCTAAATCTATTTCCTGCGGCCCGCAATGAAACAATCATTACTGATATTAGCAATATCTTTGTATGGAAAGGTTTCAGTGGTGCAGCCCTCGGGCTAACGTACTAATCCTCATGTGGCCCTGTACTAGTCCTCATGCGGCCCTCATGGTGATTTGAGTTTGAGACCCTGACTTAGAGAGTCCACGCTGAAAAATCCTGTCAACTGCCTGTGTCCACACTGGCAGGTGCTAGGTCGATGAAGGAGTGATATGTTGTGGGTAGCTGTTTCACATTGCACTGGAGAAGTGCCCCGTGGAGGCCAATTAGTTTGACTTAAGGGCTTTCCCCATCTACATTGGCTTAAGTTGACTTAATGAGGTTGACTTAAGCGTTAAGTCAACCTTAAGAGCTGGTATTATTAAGTCAACCTAAGGAAGCGATTAAGTCAACTTAATAAAAGCCCAGTGTGGTTGCAGGAGTCTGTAGGTCAACTTAATCTTCCTTAAGTTGACCTAAGTCTCTAGCGTAGACATACCCTCAGAGAGAGTTGGTCAGCAGTAACTGAAAGCAATCTACTAACTGTTCAGTCACTTTTATCTGAAATTAATTGGTGATTTCAGTCCCTTCCCAATGAACACATGCCTGCTTCATGAAAAACACCATTACAGCTGGAATTAACTTAGGTTCTTGCAAGGATTTTTGCCAGATTGATTAAGGAGTGAATGAGCTTCAAGAGTGGAAAGCACTCTTACCTCTACAAATTATCTGGTCAGGATAGGACTGAAGCATATTGGAGGGGCAGTGTGAGGAAGCTGTAGCTATTTTGTGGACAAATAAAGGGCTTCATTGTCAATGACTCTCATGCTGGTGCCTTTCAAGAGCCTTATATGAATAACCCTCATCTGGAAATGTAATAGTGTAGCATAATGCAAAAGTCACCCTTGTAAACACACAGAGATGATTACACATCCTGCTCTTAAAAGATCAACAGAGAACTGTCTGAATGGCTTTCATACTCTGCTCTTACATTAATAGAGTGGCTTGCTACACTGCACAGCAGGTGATAAATGACATTGTCTGGCTACACTTGAAAAGCAAAATATGATGTGCATGTTAATATGCCACACATATATTCATACACATATATAAACATGCACATTAAAAAGAGACATTCCTAAACACATAGGACCAGATTTTTATAATCTTTCTGGGTTAGATTATGAAGTTAGTATAAACTACACTACCAAAGGATCAACCTTGGGAGGCACTATGCCTCAAACATACATCTCTGAATCACAGTGCCTCTCTTGATTCTTCCTTGTTCCTGAACAGAGACTTACTGCCTGCCTATCTGTAACATTAGCATAGGCCTACAGTAAATTAGGCCAGATCTTTACTATCAATTTACCTCTGTATAACTACATTGCAGAAGAGTGTGAAAAATCCATACCCCTTAGCGATGCTGTGACTAACTCTAACATAGACAAGTCAACAGGAGAAGTGCTCCCATCAACATAGCCCCTCTCGCAGGGGTGGATTAACTGTGCCATTGGGAGAGGCTCTCCTGTCACATAGTGAAGACAAGACTTTAGTGAAGAAGCTGCTAACACTTTTGCCAGCAAAACTTCTGTTGCTCAGGTGCCTGAAAACACCCCCTCCCCTCACCCAAGTGACATAAATTTTGCCAGCATAAGGTCTTGCGTGGACAGCACTATGTCGGCAGAGAGTTAGTTTTATTATGTCGGCAGGAGAGCTCTCTCCCATCAACATAATGTGGTTACACAAATGCTCTTACAGTGGCACAGCTGTACTGATACAGTTGTTCCAAGTTCCCCATCTTCAAAGCATCTGATGAAGTGGGATTTTCCTACACAAAATCTCATGCAATAAATAAATTCAGTAGTCTTTAAAAGTGCCACAGGACTCCTTGTTTGTTTTGCTGAACTAGACTGACACAGCCACCCCTTGGTAACTTGTAATTTTTAAGTTTAGACTAGCCCCTAAATCAATACAGTGGCATAGCTGCTACACTAAATGTGTAGCAAAGCTCTCATTACCTGCCTCATGCTGGCTCAGTTCCTCTCACTAAGAGGTTTGGAGCCAAGGCTCACTTAGTCATCCATGAAGTGCATTATTCTTGTCTGGTGTTTTATATACAATAACATCATGAGATCTCATTCAGAATTGTGGCCTTTTTTCAAAAATTGCTGTACAAACATAACAACAGCCCCTGTCCTGAAGAGTTGGTCAAGAACCCATACAAACCATTATCATGAATTATTTATAGTGCAGTAGTTCTCAGAGGTCCCAGTCAGGGATTTGGCCTCATTGTGCTAGGTGCTATACACACAAAAAATTCAGTCAAACTCACTTTTTACATTGGAAAAGGGACCCTGCCTTTCTAACAACGGGTAACTAGAGTTGTTCAAGGCTGAGCCCAGACAAGCTTTGTTAATTATATGATTTTGAAAACTGCCAATCCCATTTCAGTTAATTTCTTCTGATAAGATTATTTATTTTATGTTGCTGCAATTGCATTACTAATGTTATGTAAGCACAAATCTCCAGTCTGTTCTGGCTCAAAGTGGGAAAATGCAAAACTTTAAACTGCAGTCAACCACTCATTAGTTCATTAATGATAGCACTGATTCTGATGTGGTGGCAGTGTTGATGTTTGTTTACTTTCATAGTGAGTCTTGGGAATTCATCTGAAATTTCACTCTCACTTGGATTTCCTAAATAGCAGAAGGGAATGAAAGGAGTCAATGGTATCTACTTAATATCCACGTGTAATGCTTCTGTTTTTCTGAGTTAAGGAGATAAGGTTACTAACAGGATGAGTGGATAGGGCTATTAAGTGTATTTGCTAAATTACTGAGCAAAGAAAATTCCAGGATAGTAGTAACCCATTGTTCAAAGGTGGGTTTTTAATTACTTAATTGTATTCTCAGTTTACTAGAGCCTTCGATCTGAGGATTTCAAACTGCTGTACAAAAACTAAATCACAGCACCCCTCTGATGTAGGCAAGTATTACAGAATACCAGTATCAGAAAAGGGGAACTAATTCACAGAAAGGTTAAGGACAATTTATTTCAGCAGTTAATTTCTGTATAAATCTATGTAAATATAAATCTATATTTAGACATCTAAATAAAAAATGGCCTGCTTATTAGAAATGTGCACTGATATCAGGTGGGAACTGCAAGTGTTTGCATCTTTGAACACCAAGCCACTAGAGGGGCCTCAATGAAAACTGAAATACATAATTTTAGGCACTCAAGTATGGAAATTTTCGGCTTGGTATCCTGCACAAAGTGAACCAGAAGCTGATGACAGAATTTGAATCAAACTCAATAGTCATCATACCTGTTTTAATTGCTACCAACAGAGCCTCCCTTGGGCAAAATTTTCACACTGTCCCTACTTTTGCATAATGGAGTTCTTAGGGTCCCCATTTAGCTCTCATATAAATGACTACAACTCCTAATGAAGTCTGAGGAGAGAGCTGAGCCATGTTTCTAAAGCAGAGCAGTTCTTATCAAAGAGGGTTTATAAGTAAACCTGATTCAGTAATTGCATGCAAAAAGAACTATGCAAATACCATAATTGCACTTCAACAGTTCTTATTGCTTTGAGAAGGACTATCAGATCTACTGGCTCTCCCATTTTAAGTGCAAAGA
This sequence comes from Podocnemis expansa, assembly GCA_007922195.1. Taxonomy (NCBI): domain Eukaryota; kingdom Metazoa; phylum Chordata; order Testudines; family Podocnemididae; genus Podocnemis; species Podocnemis expansa. Next base: position 48,322,269 of record ML682005.1, read on the forward strand.
ACATGTCTTAAACAGGTATAATCTTCCAAAATGGGCGGAACTTGATAAATGTGACTTCTATACAGTGTGTGTTCTATTAATAAAAGAGCAATAATAAAAGTAGTAGGTTCTGTAAAGTTGTCTATTAAAAAAGACAAAAGCCTTTTTCTTAGAGAAAAAAATCCTCTCTCACATTATTTCTACTGCAAATGATATTATCTCAGTAAATACTTCTGCTTCATTGATACATATGCCTGGAAGAGACAAAATGCCTCATACTACCCTGTGATAAATATTTTTAAAATTGGTTTTAAGACTATGCATTGAAATTTTTTGCAAACCCTGAAAAATATGGGCCATATTTACAGAACATATGCTCCATACAAAAAGTTGTGTGGAAAAACCAAGAAGATGCTTACCCCATTTATTTCTATAAGGAAACACATTTCAATTTTAAATCTCCTCTTGTATAATCGATGTTCAAACTCATGTGTCACAGCCAGTGCTGAAACAGGTACACACCATCTGCTTCCTAGGATCAACTTCCTTCTGTTTATCTGGAGTCAGTGGTTTTGCCCTTAGCAGAAATCTACAATTTACATACGAGTCTGATTCTGCAGTTCTGATGTGGGCAAAACACTCTATTGAAGTAAGTGGGTTCAGACCTGAGTGGGGTTGTTAGTACCTGACCCCATATTTCAAGATCAGATGGCCAAAATTTTCAAACTAACATTTCGGAAAGTAGGTATATTTAACCACCTGTGTAAATAGCTTGGTTGTCTGGTGTTTGTTTTTTCCAAATGAATTGAGTTTCTACAGCTCAAGTTGATGTTAATGGGATCTGTGGAGTCTTTAGCTATAAAGGAACACAAGAATTGCCATGCTGGATCAGACGTGTGGTCCACTTACTCCAGAATCCTGTCTTTCATAGTTGTCAGTACCAGATGCTCCATAGAGGAAGATATATGAGACCTTAGGCAAATATGCCTCCCTATGCTAAATCTTATGCTAATCTCTATTTGACCAACATTATCTTAAACCCTGAGGCATGGGGTTTAATTTCTATAGAATGACTGTTACAACTTTGGATACTTTTGTTATCCATATGCATCTTCAATCACATTTTGACTTTCACTGTGAATTTATGGCCTTAATAGCATTTTGTGGCCAGGAGTTCCACAGTCTAAATACCTTGTTCCATGAAAAAGACAACCCCTCTCTAATTTTGCAATATCCTTTTTTGAGATGGAATGATCAACAGAGAGGCTTGGGGTTTTGTTTTGTTTGGACAGAACTTTTTTTTTTAATCAAAAATTAAATGTTTTGTGGAAACAGTTGTTTCAATGAAAAATTTTCTCCAGTTTGTGCTGTGAAAGTGAGACATTCCAGAATACTCAGTAGAAACAGAGACGCCAGAATAGCTAATGGGTTGGTGGCTAGAGTATTCTAAAACCCAGGATCTAATTTCTGCTCTGAATCACTCATATCCCAGTGAATGTCCTTATTACCAGGCTCTTGGCTATTCTGGGGTCTCTCTCACTCAAATTTCAAAGGGTCTAATTTCCATTACACATTGGGACAAAAAAAATTCAAAACCTCAGTGTTTCATTGAATTTCATAACTGTTTTATGGCTACCCTTAGTGAGGAGTACTGTACACAGCATTTCAGATGCTGCCACCCCATTGAATAATATAGTTATTATAATTATATTACACTATTGTATCTTATTATAATAAGATAATTAATCTCCATCCCTTTTCTCATGCATCCTAACATTTTTTTGCTTTTTTGACCAGAGCTATACTTTGAGCCATGTTTCTCCTTGAACTATCTGCAATGACACCCATATGAGTTGACACTGTTAATTTAGAACCTTGTAAAGTTTAAAGTTTACTCTTTTCTCATCAATGTGCATTACTTTGCCATTTTTTGTACATCATGATACCTGATCTTGAAGAATTTGGACTTGGTTTTCCTCATATATGGATACAAGAACACAGGGCTTCAGTCACTGCTGAAGAAAAGTATAGAAACCATATATTGCTTAAAGACTATATAGCCAAAAATGTTGTTTTGGTTTTCTGAATGACCATATAGCAGGTGTGACCAGACTGTGGCTTGGGAGCCGCATGTGGCTCTTGAATGAAAAAGTGTGGCTTGTGGAAGAACAATAGCAAATCAATTTATTAGGTAAAAGTATATGGCCTATATGCCTCAGTGCAGCTCTTGAAGGTTTTATAATCAACTTGGGTGGCTTTTGAGTTCCATAAGTTGGCCACCCCTGCCATATAGAATGTTGGAACAGAGGCTTGCAGAAAAACCTTGATAGGGGTTTAAAATCTTAGGACTAATGACGGATAGGATATGTGCAAAATTAAAGAGTGGTACCAGTATCAAGACACTTTGTGATTCTTAAAATAACAATTAGTTTTGAAATAAGAGTATTTAGGTAGACATTAGTAATAAGAAAATCTAACAAGTGGCAAACTGCTTCTGTTTTTCCTCCATATGTAACTCCTCTCTTCCAAATGATTTTTAAGATGATTGAACAAATAGTGTAGTGGCTAGCACCTCTGCTTAACATGCGGAAGGTCCTGGGTTCAATTCCCAGGGGGTTGGACTCGATGATCTCATGAGGTCCCTTCCAGCCCTATGATTGATTGAACTGATATTTTTTAGCATGAGTGACCAAAACAGTCTAGAAGGCCAGCCTGACAGAAAAGAAAATCCTTAAAACATATTCTACTCTCTACTTTAGTTTGTCAATAGGAAAACTGAATGTTGTAAGAAAGGTACATCCTTCTATTACTCACTCAGCAACTGTCTGGCCTAACACTTCCTGAATGTTAGATTGTTCGGTATTAAATGTTAGGTGGCTTAAGTAATGTTTGTTATAGTGCGTAAGATAAGTAATATGTCTTTGTACATGGGAATGTTAATGTATATAATTGTTCAATGTACAGCATGGGTTGGTTAATGCACAGATGTCGGGAGACAAGCCACTGCAACTGTGTGTAAAACGGACTGTATGTAAATGGGACCAAGGTGAAATGTCCTAAAATACAGTACAGTACAGTATTTTCAAAATAAATCCATACACAGTGTAGTTGGCCTTAACATGGGCTACCTGGCTACCAAAACTTGATTTTGTTCAGCAAAATTAAAAATATAAGTTTTAACTCATGATCTGATTTTTAAAATACAAAATATGCAAAAATAGACAGAAATCACCAAAACAATAAATTATTTAAATGAATTTAAGAATTCATATCTATTTAACTGTGAAAACAGTGATGAAAATAAATACTGTACATATCAATGCATGAAAATACCAATAAGTAGTGGACTCCATTTTGAATATTTACAGTACAGTGTTACCATAGATGACATATTACATACATACATGATTCCAAATTGAGGCCATGAAGTTCATAATCTAAGAAGCATGCTTATGTAAAATTTATGCAGTCCGCAGTTTCCTCTTGCTGGGATGGAAGTTTCATGAAGTAAGATGTTATTTTCTGCTGGTTCCTGTGCTTGGCTTTCTTTTTCTTCACAAAATCGATCATCCCGCATAGGTGTAAAAATTGGATATTCTCCTCATCTTGCTCTTCCATATATTGTGCAAGAGTTTCAGCAGCATTTAGCACTTCTGAATGGGAAATTTTGGCTTTTTCAGCATAATTCTCATCATCGTCGTCATCTATTCCTTCTTCCTGTAACTGTTCCTCATCACTTTCATGGTCTGACCAAGCCTCACAACCTGCAATTATTTCTTCTTCTGTCAGATCTTCTGTAGCTGTGCCATTTTCATCTAGTTCTAGCCACTCGTTTATGAATTCAGGCGATGTGTCTTATTTAAAGTCTTTAATTAACTGAAAAAGAAATTTAGTTTTGTCTTCTTTCATTTGTGTTTTTGTTAGCAGGATGTCTTCTATAAACCCTTCAAATTCCAATTCTGAATCACTATAGTTTGGGTTTTCAGAGGCAGACCCATGGACAGAAAAAGCCAGCCCAAGGGCCTTCGTCCAGCAGTTTTCAATAGATTTTTGTTTTACTCCATCCCAAGTTTTTTTCACCAAATAGATTATTTCTTTTAAATTTAATTCTTTTAGGAATTCAGAAATGCTTGATGACTTGCACAAAATCATTTCTGAGACCAACTCTTTGATAATTGCTTTTAAAATTTTGAATAATGCCTTGGTTCAAGGGTTGGATTTTTTATGTTGTGTTGAATGAGAGATATAGCATATGGATTTGCCTATTGTTTGATACCAATAATTCAGAAGGAGGATGGACTGGTGTAGTAGAGGGGGACAGTTACTCATGGGCAGAGAGGTAGCTGGGTGCCCGCACTCCCCCTACTGGCCTGAAGAGGCCTTGCGTAAGAGCCAGGACTGGAACCAAAGTGACAGCTGGAGGGAGCAGGAGGACTATATAAGGGGCCGGACCAGGCAGCCATGGGGGAAATAGAGAGGGAGATGGCTGTTGCCACTGGCAGACCTCCCTCCCTTGGAGCCAGAGAGGCCTGGCTGACAGTGAGATTCCCCCAGCCTGTGAGAGCTGAGGGGAAGAACCCTGGCTGGCCGTGCCCCTGGAGAAAACTCCCCTGGGGAAGACCTCGATGAGCTTCCCTCTGCTGGTGAAGGCAGCGAGCTGGCTACCCTGGACCCGTGTGGTCTGGTGGAACTGCTACTGGCAGATGAGGCTGAATTACCTGTGTTGCTGCCCAAAGATAGCAAGGGCTTGACTGGAATGCCCTGGGGAACCTACCCAGAGGACAGCGAGGACTATGTACCCCATGTATCGTGAGAGGAGGTGGGAAGGAATCAGCCCAGGGGCAGTTTGGTGAGTCAGTGTGTTTTGGCAGGAGCCCTGCTGACATAGTGGCACCTTGTGCTTGCCACTAGTAGGGCCCTGGGCTGGAACGCAGTGGAGCGGGTGGGCCTGCATTCCCCTTTGCTGCTGTCTGGGCTACCGGGTGCTTGCCTTACCCCCTCGGTGGGGTTGAAGGCCCTGAACTATTGACACTGGGTGTTTGCCTTCTCGTGCTGGGGGACTTGCCTGGGTGCCACTCTCAGGCTTTACCCTGCCCCCATCAAGGCTAGATGGTGCAGGAGGTGGGGCTGCTGAGGGCAGCCCTGGTTACAGCTGGACAATTGTCAAGTACCATCAGTGCTTTAGGTTTGAGGTGTAGTGTTTTTTTTTTTGAGATGTTTGCGTACAGGTGGAACAAAAGAGTTGTGGAACCATGTTTCAAAAATGCTCCTAGTCATCCAAGCATTTTTACTACTGGCATATATGACAGGCAGTATGGCTTTGTTAAAGTGCTTAAAGCACCAAGGGTTGTTGAATGAGAAGTGGTGTGAGCTTGTGACTGCCCATCTTGTTCATACAAAATAGAAGTGATCCTATCCTTTTTCTTAAAGCTTCCAGGTTTTTGGGTTTCATATTTCAAACTAGAGCCGTCCCCAGGGGGGCACAAGAGGGGCGACCGTCCCAGGCCCTGCGGTTCTGGAGGCCCTGCAGAGCCCACACTGCTGCCCCCCATGCCAGGGACTGGGTGAGTGGGCCAAAAGCAGTGGACCGGTTCAGCGCTGCTGGTCTGCACCTCCCAACCCTGGCCACATGTACTGCTTTTAGTTCTGTGCCGGAGCAGCAGGGACCAGGGCTGGGAGGCAACAGGGGGTCCGTACAGCTACCCCACTCTGGCCATGCCGCCTCCTGCCTCCTCCCTGCTGCTCCGGCACAGAGCAGAATGCAGTGCCCATGATGGGGGAGTGCACGACTGGCAGCGCTGAATTGGGCTGCCACTTTTTGCCAGCTCGCCCAGTCCCTGGCATGGGACAGTCGGTGCAAGGGCCTGCCCCTCCCCTGGGCCAGGTGCCCCACCTCCTACTGCCGGGGGGATTAATGTGGGCCCCGCAGAGGGCAATTTGCTTGGGGCTGTGCATCCCCCTAGGGATGGCCCTGTTTCAAACCTAAAGTTTCATCTGGCAAAAACTTTGCAAATAAAACTTTCATCACAGTTGTATATTTGTTCATTGTTATAATTTTCAGTTTCAATTATAGTTTTTAATTTGGTGGGAAGCTCGTTGGCAGCAGTCTCATCGGCTGATCAACATTCTCCAGAAATGCTAACTTGGGAAATGCTGTGGCAACTTTTAAGCCAGTTTATAAAGTCTTTGGTAGCTTGATATATTTCATCACCTATTAAATTTCCAAGTTCACTTGCTTGGGCTTGGAGAATCGAGCCACTTAGTGCCGTTCCCTTAGCTCCTTCTTGGGCAAGTGATGTATGCAATGCTTTGTCAACAGCAGGCTTTGCCAAATAATGGACATGTTTTTGCTCTGGGCCAACTTAGAATCTACGTGTTGTACAAAACTGCTTAGCTTTGTTTAGTTTTTTATCTGACCTCATAGTGTTGATTCAGCAATCCCAAGAGCTCTAGAAATTTTGGCTTGGGTTTCATCATTATGTACCCAATCCATAGCTGCTAATCTTTCTTCAACAGTGTACGAACACTGACGCTTGTCTCCTGCCATTATGAACTAAAGCCTTCACTAAAATATCTATTGCACGTAATGAATTAAAGCCTATATGAAAATATCTACAGTATTGCACTTAATGAACTAAAGCCTATACTAAAATATCTAACACACTTAATTACAGCTAATCAAAAATATATACTGTACGTTCCGTGACAATGCAATTAAGCATGATGCGTCTTACCAAAAAGGCAACGCTAATAAGGCTTACTGCATGTGTTTCCATGCTTGGGCCAACTTCCAGTTTTAGATACCATGTGTTAACGAGGTCCACGTGCTAAACTGGTAGCTAGAGTGCATTAACCGAATTCACGGGTAAACCGATCCATGCTGTATTAAATGTTAAGTACATTGATTCTCTCTCTCTCTCTCTCTCTCTCTCTCTCTCTCTCTCTCTCTCTCTGTTCTATGTAACTGCTCACCTCTGAATAACTTTTCATCTGTTTTTGAAGTATCACAGCTTGTGTATCCTACCTTGATTGGAGGGCTGTATCTGTGTACTTTCAAGGAAAGGCAAGTTGTCTTCCTGGACATTCCTATAGAATGGACCACCACACCAGCTGTTTTTAGAGTAACCCCATACTCTAAAAATCTCCTGGAAGTAGATTTGACATCCCTCAATGCGCTTACTAAAGTTCAAAAGTAATAACAGCTTAGAGAGCTCTTCAATTGGTAACAATTGAACCTCCCTGCATCAGGTGGCAGCAACCAAATTGACACATAATAGCAATCTGGTATCCCTGATTCAGTAGGTATTGAAGTATCAGTAGAATTCTGGGTTTAACAAACTCTTGGACAGGGGTGAGCCAAGTTGCAATAAAAAGGCAGTTTGGTATCCTATGCCTGGCGTCTCTAGAAACACTGTAAAGCAGTGATTAAGATGCTGTATAAAGTAATTTAGTATCCAACTTAGTGTTTCTAATAGCATTGTTAAAGGATGGTCAAAGGATATTGCATTCTGCATTAATAGCACTTCTAAAAGCAAGGTAACAGGGAATAGTGCTTTTAGGAATATCTCTTCTCTCTCTGTTGGATAAAAGGATGTAGAATACAAGGCAGTGATACCTTGATACTTCTTCTTCCCCTTTCTATATGTATGTGTGAAATTTCTGATCATAATTAGAGAATATATGGTATTGGACTAACAACTTAAAGGTGAAATATGGATACAACTTAAAAATAAGTTGGTCATGTACTCCTGATATTTTGATTTTTCTTAGAACAAGTACAAAAAGTCTTGATATTTTGCATCTAGGAGTGAGACAATATAGTACATGAGCAGTGTAACAGGAGAGATCAGAAAGTGTTAGTAGGAACCTAGCATTGGCTTCCCAAACTTGCCTTCCTTAAGATAATTGGGTGGGGGAAGAGATTAGAGAAAACAGTGACTGTTTCTATGATTGTAGATGACTCTCTTGTTCTAGAAGTAAGACACAAAATATCAGACTCTTGTTAGAATAATAGAGTGGATAAGTCTATGATTAGAGAGTTTTGATGACCAAGGAATAAGAGTCTTGGAAACAAAACTTCAGTTAAAATATTACAGATGTATAGGAGAACATATATATGCTTTGAACTTAAAGAAATTGAATGATTTAATTGTTTTGTTTGTGAAGTTTGATTAATTGGTTTGAGAGGCTGAAGTAAGGTGGTCTGTGCATAGAACCCACAGTTTGATTAATATTATAACTTTCAATTTTAATTTGATTGTAGAAGTTTTGGGGCAAGTCTTGCTGAAATTTGGAGACACACAGTAGGAAAGAATGCTTTGTGTGCTGAGAATAGAGAAACAATGAAGACAAAGGAATTGAGGGATGATAGTAACTCAAAACAATGCTAGGAAGTAGTTTGAGAGATTGTTTCTGGGAGGTAAGATGGAGTCCATGGAAGGAGAATATCTTCACTGGACTGAAGGCTTACTGACAGTTGTGGCAGGAATGGAAACAACAGGCTCAACCAGAGAAAAGAATTTTCCTGGTAAAGTCCTCTGAAAAAGAGAAGGGGGGCTGCTTTGCAAGGATTATTGGCAGCAAATGCATTAGGTAGAGAGGTAGGAAAGTTGCTACTAGAAATACAAGAACTAAGAGAAAGATAAGCTGAATAAGGAGCTATGGCTGTATTCACACAGCACTTTTGTTTTGGAACAACCTCGTTGTTTCGAAACAAAAAAAAATGTTCACACGACGCACTGTTGTTTCGAAACAACGGGAACCCATTGTTTCGAAACAAGTTAAACCCCATTTGGGGGCGAAACAACCTTGTTTCGAAACAACTCATGTGAACATGTTGTTTCGGAACAAGGTGTTCCGAAACAACAGGTCAAGGGCTGCCCCCTCAGCACCCTGGCC
>ML682005.1:48331545-48374521 GCA_007922195.1 Podocnemis expansa
AGCCCAGCGGGTGCCCGCAGCCCGGCTCTGCAGGCACCGGCGGGGAGCAGCGCTGGGCTGCGCTGAACCCCGCCGGTGCCTGCAGCCCCCTGAGGAAGTGAAATAGCAGGTTCACAGTGTGAACCTGTTATTTCGTTTCCTGCCTTTTTTTCCTTATTTCGGAATAACTATTTGTTAATTCAAAATAAGTTGTTTTGAAATAAGGCGTTATTTCAAAACAAGTTGTTTCGACACAACTTGTTTAGAAATAACCATGTGTGTGTGAATACAGCCTATATGTTGTAAAAAGATCCTAACAGAGCATAGTTAATATCATGGTCTAAAGGCAAAAGTATGTGCCATGTAGTCCTGCTCACAGCAACAACTAGCAGAACACAATTTCTGGTAAGAGATTCCAGCACAAGGCTTTTTATCTGAGTGTCAGACATTGTTTGTCAGTGACTGGATTAATAAAAACATGCCTCCAGAGTTGCTCCTAGAAATGAAGTAACAAACACCATCTCAGCAATATCTAGTAATCACTAACACATACCCAGTAGCCTCTTAATGACTGCAGCCACTTTGGGAGTTTGTGTATAAATGGCCATCAGGTAACACTGCTCTGCCAGGCAATTAGAAGTAACACCTCCTAGGCCTTCTGTGCAGATCAGTGCATTTGGACAAAAGACACTTAATTTTGCTTACATACCAACCAGACTTACTGTCCTAGCATGGAAACCAGTGTTCTGATTTCAACAGTGCTTAATGAGTGATTTCCCAGTACAAATCAGGACTAGACACTTCTTGTGTATAATCCATTACTGCTGTTGGAGATTCTGTTGGAAAAGGCAAACTAGTATGTCTAAAGTACTCCTTAGCATGCCTATCTATGCCCCTCTGCAATTTAAAGAGAGCCACAAAGGGAGGGCCTTGTGCCTATCAAATATTTCTATAATGTGTCCATCACCATGGTATCTGAATACCTTACAGATTCCAAAGGGATAGTCATGTCAGTCTAGTTCAGCAAAACAAACAAGGAATCTTTATTTATTGTATGGGCTTTCCTGGGAGAAAATCCCACTTCAACAGGTGAAGTGGGATTTTCTTCCACAGAAGCTCATGTAATAGATAAATTTGTTAGTCTTTAAAAGTGCCATAAGACTCCTTTTTCGTCTTCCAAAATGTAAATGCACTATTTGAATAGTCTACAAAAAGAACTAATTTTTTCCTCTTCTTTCCAGGCCCATGTCCAGAGGCAGATAGGATTTTTATCATTTTCTTCTTCCTTACTCTTCTTTATTTCATGCTGGTAGAAATTGTGCCATTTGGTTTTAGTCCACACTGGGAAGAGTTCAGTCACCCTATCCAAGGCTGCCCTGGAGAGGGATTGTGGTTTAGGGATAATTTCAGCCAGTTTATAGATTCCAAGTTCAAATGTGACCATTGTGATCTAGTCTGATTCCCCATATATAACATAGGCCATAGGACTTCCCCCAAATAATTCCTAGAGAGTAGATTTTAGAAGAAACATCCACTCTTCATTTAAAAATTGCCAGTGATTCAGAATCCACCACAACTTTGGGTAAATTGTTCCAATGGTCAATTACCCTCACTGTTAAAAATTATACACCTTATTTCCAGTCTGAGTTTGCTAGCTTCGAAGTTCGATCATGTTATTTCTGTCTCTGCTCGACTGAAGAGCTCATTATTAAATATTTGTTCCCCTTGTAGGTACTTAAAGACCACAATCAAGTCATACTATTTTTTCTTTTTCAAACAGATTGAGCTCCCTGGAGCATATTACTATAAGGCATGTGCACACAGCCCCTGCTTCCCAAGGGCCAGCTGAGGCTCAGTCTAAGCTCCACAGTTAGCTGTACCCCTGATCTGCCCTGTCTCCCCCAGCTGCAGCATGGGCCTCTTTCCTTCCCTTCCCAGGACCTCATGGGGTGTGAATGGTGGAAAGGATGGGACTGGGGAAGTAAGGTGTCCTGGGGAATAAGTTCCAAAGGGCAGCAATGTTAATCTAGTTCAGTAAAACAAACAAGGAGTCCTGTGGCAGTAAGTGCAATGGGACTTTTTGTTTGCTTTACTGGGGAATAAGGGGACAGTTAGGAACCCAGGATGGGGTCTGGGGCTGTAAGAAGCCCCTGGGGATGGGAGGGGACAGAAAAGAGACCTATAAGGCAATGCAGAGTCCTTCTGCAGAGTATAAAGCTGGGCTGCAAAATCAGGGTGTGGCCTTGAGGGTAAGAGGCCTAGTGGGAGTGCATCTTTTAAGGAGTGGATCACAGTCAAGGTGCTAGTAGCCCCCCCACCTCCACTTCTAAGGAGCTTCCAGGGCTCTGTAGCCTCTCCAATGGAAAGATTCACATGCTGCCTATGGAATGAGTTTATAGGATATGCAAATTGGCTAATATCCCTTTAAATAGTCTAGAAACCATATAGTAGGCTTCTCTCTTTTCTATCAGAGAAGCCAGCAGCACCAGTTAAAAACATGGTTATTTGCTAATGTGGTTTCCATGTACTCTTAATGCTGTGTTAAGAGCTAGGACACAACAAGCTGGGATTAAGCTATATGTCAAAGACCACTTTTTGCTCTATGACCCAAACTTCTTGAGAGAGCTTCAGTACTGAGGAGCAATGAAATGTGTGGTGAATAGGGGAAGCTAAATGCAAGCAGGAGACAGTTTTCTCACTGGCTGGCCCCAACCATGGAACTCCTAACCAGAATTGCTGAGAATGACAGTGAACCTATTTATTGATAGAACAAATTCCAAAACATACCATTTTGACAGGACTTTCCCCAAGGGGCCCATTCACCTACTCCATTGCATCCTTTTCTATGCCCCCATTCCATCTGCTCTCAGAGGGTTACACTGAGAGATTTTTCAAAAGAAGGTTTGCACCAGCATGCTGTGCTGCTTTTAGACACATGCCGTAAGTGCAAAAGTGGGAGCAGAACACTTTGGTGCTCAGGTTGTGCCTTCTTCTGAAAATGCTTGGCTGGCATAAACACCATTGGCACCTGTTTTTGCAGCAGCAAGTACCTGATATTGTGGACACAACTATTGAAAATGTGATCCTCTGAAGCCTACACCATAAGGTATAAAGATATTTTCTTGTTGTGCTCCTGAGGCAATGGGAGAACACCACTGGCTCTTTATTTACCACATTATGGAAGTGATGAAAAAAACCAGACTTTGTTTTTTTTTAAACATGGTGACTCTCTGAACTCTAAATCTCAATAAACCAGGCTACTTGGCTTAAGGATTATGTTGTAAAAGATCTAATTGTTTTGGACCTGAAAATGTTTGATACAGAGAGGATATTGTATTTAGTGGTGCTATTTCCAGGACCTACAATAGCAAACACTTTTTCATTTAAAAGACTATGCTATCATAAATCATCCTGAAATCTGTTCAGCTGTTTAATGTTACTATCTTGAACAATTCTGATGAAGCAATAATATACTAATGAAGACAAGGTGTCTTAATAATGGCAAGGAGAGTCTGTTCAAAGCTAGGAATAAATATGCAATTCAAACAGATAGCAATTACCCTGACAAGTGAGAATATGCAATGCTTATAAGAGTTCCATGTTTAAATAAATATCAGAAACCTTTCTCTTAGCCCTTATGAGCATGCTTGAAGCTCAGGATGACAGAGGTGCCCTAAGGTAAAAGCTGTAACCCTAATGCAGTAACATATGATTTTTATTAATGTAGTCCATACATTTTTAAAATCTAAAATATAGCCACTGATACCTTCCACTGAAGTCTGACTCTCTTGGATTCAGGGCTGATTTTTGTCACTTCTCTCTTTTGGGTGTAGGGTTCTTCTTTGCTTACAGCTGCAAGATGAGCCATATTTGAGGTTTATTTGATTTACTTTCCCTGACCAAAGCCTATTGTCCAAAAGATATTCTGCTTTTTCAGTTAAGCATTGCTCCTCTGACTTAACTTACACCACACAAAAAACCTTCCTTCAGCAGTGTGGTCCTGGGCTGCTTGCTGGTCAGACATGCCTGTGTAGATAATACCTTACTAAACAATTTTTCATCAGAAACTACTCCTTTGAGTCTGTAGGTAGTGGTGGCAAGAGAGAAACCTTGACATTCACAGGTGGTCAAATTCAGTATTTGCATTAAAGGGTGCAGCTTCACTGACTGAATTTTATTCAGTATCATTTAAATTAGCCAAGACCATTTAGGAGGGTCACTGATAAAAATGTTTAATAGAACCTTGGGGTGAGAAATTATAGAAACCATATTAGAAAATGTTTACTTTCATTACCTGGATATACACAGTGTTAGGTGTCAGCACTTGAAAGCACCCTGATGAAGGAAGGGTTCTGTAGCCCCTTCCGCTAATTCCAAATGGTGTGACGGGAGTTACAGATTTCCTTGACTGGAATCTCTCATGTGCAACAGCAACTTATACATGCATGGTGCCTGCCAACAAGGGGCATAACTTTGCATCTTTAAGACTCACAAAGGAATCTTCATGGAATCCCTTCCTAGAAATGTGTTGGTAGCAGGAGCCCAGTGACTTGTAAATGGCAGATTTTCAGAATTGCAGATGTATAATTATGCGAACAAATATATCTGCCCTCTTAACTGACATTTTCAGGGTGTTTTTTTTTTTACTTTGATTTCACAGTATGAAAAGTTTAGATTGAACTACAAATGTGTATGGATTTTTACATACATAAATGTCTGAGCACAGTTCTGGAAATCTGACCCTTACAGGTGAAAGATTTAAATATGTGAAGCAAACAGCTGATAATGCAACCTAACACAATTAATTACTACCTTTGCTTTATCCAAGTAATAGTTACTGCATTTTACCATATATCCATCACTTAATTAGTTTCCAGTGGATCAGTAGAAAGATGGTATGTATCATATTCTTTACTTCATTATGAGATTGCATTGAATTTGCCAGATCACAGACACAATCTAAAAACCACAGGCAGACGTTTTGGAATCCCATATAGAACAATAACACAATCAAGGTTCCATGAACAACAGACAAGTACCTTGTCTGGCAAAACCTTTTCCTAAACTAGCAGGGCATCCCAAAGGGTATGTCCACATGTACATCATTATTTCAAAATAAAGTCCTTATTTCAAAATAAGTTAATTTGAATGAAGGGAAAAGCTCAAAACGAAATAGCATGTCCAAACACAGGACTTGTTATTTTGCTTTAGGAGAGGGGCACCATGGGAGGTGTGCTAATATGGCCATCTCCCTGGGCCATGCCCCCACCCAATATAGGATAAAAGGAAGGCACCCTGGGAAGGAGAAGGGCAAAAGTGTTGTTTTGAAATAATGGTTATTTTGAAATAACACGTCCAAACAGCAATGTTCCCTCTAATTTTTAGTGGGCTGTGTGCACAAAAAATTTCTTCTGTGCAAATTTTCAGAACCAGTGTCCAAATTTGTGTGCAGTCCAATGAGTTTGGTCAAACTTGTGAGCACGATGAAGCAAGTGCATATGATGCAAATAATATTTACATTTTATTTTTATATGCTGATATAAATTAAAAAACCTTAGCTGAAACATGCTACTTGAAACCACCTTCTTAAAGTAGCATAAAAATACTTGCACTGTTGAATTTTTTTTGCACATGTTTTATTTTGTTGTGTACACGGGTTTCATGACCTGTGTGCGCACCCACACATGCACACCTTAGAGGGAACATAGCCAAACGGTGTTATTTCGAAATAACCATTTTGAAATAACAGCCATTTCAATTTAAAGGAGGTTTAAGCTATTTTGAAATGATGGCTCTTATTTTGAAATGATGGAGCCCATCATTTTGAAATAAGAATGTCATGTGGACCTAATCTCTTATTTCGAAATAAGAGACATGTGGACATACCCTAAGTGGACCATGCACAAGGGAACAAATATTTGATTGTAAGGCATGATATTTACATACTCTAGATTACTTATACAGAGAGAGACAATTATAGGAGAGAGGTATAATCATGTTTCAGAAGTCTTAAGAAACAGATGTAACCATAAAGCACATCATAAAGAAGTAGTTAAACTAGTTAACAGAGACAGTCAGACTGGTGGCTTGCCAGGAGTGCAATGACTGCACTTGCTTTGCATATTTATTTGCATAATTTGTAGACTCTAAAATTTTTTGTATTAGTGTCTTGTTTGCAGATGAAAAGAAATTGCATGTTCAACATCAGAAAGCTGCTGCTCATCAGCTTTACCCTTATTCTGCAGCTACCATGCAAGGAAAGCCATATCTATTTTGGGAACCCATAATTTTATATTTCTTCTGCCACTTGCAGTGTAATGGTCACTGTATTAACTGGCTCCATTGTGATCAATCATAGCAGAAACATTTTTCCAGGTCAGGATAGCATGTGTTGCAAAGATTTTTCAGACACTCAGTAGGCATATGCAGGATTCTTTTAGTCATTTTGATGTCATTTATACTCTAGTGCTCTTGCTGCTTGAAAACACGAAGAGAAGAAAGTCTTCTCAAATTGTTGAGGTATTCTGAGATACATAGGATGCAATGGCTCTGTTATGATATTATTTGTTTTCACAGACCATATCCACTGGAACCACTACACACTCATTTTACTTTTATGGGTGATACCTCAGGTATAAGTCTTGCAGAGTTCAGAGTACTTAATGAGTCAGAGGTTCTAATCCACTATCTTGAATTATTTTTTTGTTAGACTCCTAAAGCGTAATCAAAGGGCAGAACTTTAATAAGGAATACAGTCCTTCTAACTTGGAATTTGTTGCAAGACTAGAATATTTGTCTGGATGCCAGTCCTAGAGCAGCGTTATCTCCAATGGATGTTACAATTTCTGCTACTGCTTATCCTCTACACTGTGAAGAGAATGAAGCTAATCAAATTTAGAAATGGTGCAATCCGCATGCAATTTGAAATGGCTACAATCTTTGAGCAAAGAGAACAGTAAAGACCCTCTTTAAGGTCTGAGGAAATATCTTTTTGAAGATGCTGACAGAATTTCTTAAAAACAAATAGCCCCTTTTTGGAAATCTATTGGTCCAGCTACCTTTGAAGTATTTTCTATGTGGTTACACCATTGCCTACAAATTACAACATTCCTCCCATCCCCTATTTCTTTGCAGAGTACAGAAAAGAGCAAGAGAGAAGTTATGGTGGAGATGCCTCATTACGTTTCATTCTGCCCTGGGAAACTAGTATTGTAGGCTGCATTGTCTTTCATACCAAACCCCGGAGAGGACATGTAAGCCCATATTCTTAAAGGTATTTAGGTAACCAATTCCCACTGATTTTTTTGAAAGGGCTTTGGGAGCAGCAGCCAGTCAGAGGAGGCTGCAGGAGAGCCAATCAGAGCCCAAGGACCCAGAATAAAAGGGGGCTGCCAAGCAGTGCAGGTTGACTCAGGTAAATAGGAGACTTCAGGTGGTGAAGGTTTCTTGTCAGCATTGTTATGAACCTAAATCCATATATGGGACTTGACCCATAGCTTCTGTCAGAAAGCTGCCATACTGAACCTGGAATGCAATGATACAGTAATATGTTTGTGTGGTATGGAAAGAGCTGATTGTCTGTTTAAACAGATGTTCCAGAGCAGCATGTTCTAATATTCAATAGTAGAAAAAATTGGTGGAGAGATCCCACTGTGATCACTTTTCATGAAAAATACATACATATTTTAAAATAGAAGTGCTAGTGCTGTGATAGAACTTAGTTTGAACTTAATTCAGCAACTTACAAGAACTATGTCATTAGGACTTCTCATATCTATTTTTAATTTGTCAGGAGCTTGAAGGAGTCAGGAGGTCAGGGCCTTGAACAGAACAGTGGCTGGCTACTGGGACTGAGTGGAGCCTAGGCCCTGTTACAAGGGTCACAGAGGTAATGGGGGCAGTGAGGAAGTGGCCCAGGGAAGACTGGAACAGAGCTTGGGGAGGAGGCAGTACAGTCTGCTTGCTGCATGTAAGGTCCCTGGGCCAGGGTCTGGAGTAGTGGGTGGGTCTGACTCACTCCTTGTCTCCCTCAGACCACCAGTATGGTGATGGTGGACTGTGGCAGGCACTGATGCAAGTGGCAAAGCTGGAGCTGTCAAATCCTCTGGAAGCGGGGAGTACATGGATTGTGGTTCAGCTAGATGACTGAGGCCAGCAGAAGACATGGGTCTGGACACAGCAGAGGTGGCCTACCTGTGAACATCAAGAGAGTGATGGAGCATAGGCTGAGGATTGTATGTCTGCTTGAGCCATTCCCCAAAACAACACCAGGAGGCAGCTGTCTGGTGGGAAGTGCTGCCAGGCAGTCAAAGGCCAATGTAATTTTTTTTTATTCAGTATGCTGAGAAAATTTCAAAGCTCATCTATCACTGGCTTTTCATCTACAAATTTATATAATTTTGGGTGCACATTTATAGCAACTGCTTTGAATTACATTGAATGACTCTTTATCTTTCTCTGATGTCATTTCTATGTGTGTGACCTCAGCTCTTACATATTCATGTTGACTTTAAGTGCTTCTCAAAAGCCTTTAGGTAGAAGGCACAGAGAAAATCCTCCATGATCATGGAATGTGTGATCAGGTATTGCATAGTTAATTTTAGTTTGTCAAGGACTTTCCTGTAAGGAAAAGCAGTGAATTCTACATTCCTGAGTAGAGAAAGAACAGCTGCAAAAGCTTAAAGAGAGGCTGATTCCCCTTGCTGTCTGCTTTTACCACTGCATTTTTTAAGAAGTAGCATTAATTTCATGTTCAAGGACTGATGTCTTTTTTGAGGATAAAGTATGTGTTACCCATAGATGTAGCAAGAATTATGTACTGTAGTGTAATTAAATGATCAAATCGCTGTAGTACTTAATTTTATAGCACTTTTGCTCTTCAAAGTGTAACAACCCCATCATCCCACTCCTGGCACATTTGAGACTACAAACTCAGGACATGTGGAGTATGTTTTTCCTACTGAAGTCCATGGTCCATTCTGCTAATGTGGGTCTGCTGAAGGGAAGGATGAAATGAGAGAGCATAGATTCAGGCTTCTGTATTTTAGATAAAAAGGGATCACTACTTATCCAGATCAAGTAAAGCATTTTAAGTACATGTTTAACTTTCAGCTTGTGAGAAGTTCTAATAACATAGTTCTTGTAAGTCCTTGAATTAAGTTGAAACTAAGTTCTATCATGGCACTACCACTTAACTTTTCACAGAAAATGCATACATATTTTAAAATATAACTGGCCATCAAAGTGACATCTTTCCATAAATTTTTACTAGTTATTGAATATTAGAATATACTGCTCTGGAACATCTGGACAATCAGATCTCACCATACCACACAAACATATTACTGTATCATTGCATTCCAGTTATGGTATGGCAGCTTCCTGACAGAAATTGTGGGTCAAGTCCCACATCTGGATTGAGGCTCATAACAATGCTGACAAAAAAATCTTTACCACCTGAAATCTATTTTGGAAGAGATGACAAACCAAGCTCTCTGGAAGTTGCAGATACAACTGAAGAACCAAATTTTGCTCTGATTTGTCCTTGGTTTCTGAAATACCATTAAAAAAAATACTTTGACCCTAATGCTTGCCAACCATTCCTGTGATGTCCATGGTTTTGGACCAGGGGTGGGAGTCCCCAGTCAGCTGCCACATCCTGACCTTCCACCAATAGCTACTAGGCCTACAGTCTCAGCCAAGACACCACCCATGGCAGCTCTGATTGGATGATTGCCCAGCTCCACTGATTGGTCCAGCTCTGCTATTTATGCCAGGAGGAGGAACAGGAAGGTTGTCTGAGCAAGAAGGTGGTTTCCTGTGGTTGCTGCTGCATTGGATCCTGCTTGTACCTGCCTCCTGCACCCCACCTATTCCAGCTCTCTTCTTGCCTTACCCATGCCCTTGCTCTTGTTCCCAGTGTGCTACTGCTTGTTCTTCATCTTTGCCTCTCCTCCTGCCCATATGTCTTGCCTCCAATCCTCAGTGACTAGTCCTGGCCCCATGTCTCACTTCTGACCCTGATTCTGACTTGACCTCTGGCTGTGGTAATTGACAGTTGACTCTGGTGCTGACCCTTGGCTTTGTACCCCAGTGTGTGTGTCTGATCTGTCCTCTAGACCAGTGGTTCCCAACCTGTTCTGTGCCATGGCACATCTTGATACCTTCAAATTTCTTTGAGGCACACCACTATTAAAAAACTCATGAATATTCAAATAAACAAATTACTTATGAATATTCATGAACCATGGCACAGTGTTTCGGAAATGCTGCTATGTGGGGTAGTGGGGGGGGGCGGCAAAACAGGGGAGGTCAGGAGTCATCTGCAGTGGCAGGAGTGAGTGTGAGGAGCAGAGCAGGGCGGGAGTGGAAAAGAGGACAAGGGCAGCCCTGTGGGAACAGCACAAGGGTGGCGAGAGAGGAAGGAAGAACAAGAGTGGCTTTCTGGGGGGGGCCAGGAGGGAACCTGGGGAGTGGAAAGGTAGAGCAGGGGAGCACGGTGCAGTACCCACTTCCCCCTTCTCCACAGTGGCTCCCTGCCACCCAGGGCAAATCCTCACCCCACTGCTGCTCCCTGCCACCCCAGTGGGTCGGGTCCCATCCTCCCCTCCCCCAGCCCCCTGGTGACTGTGATAGACCCTCCCATCACTGCAGGGGCCAGAACTAGACTCCAGCCCCCAAATACACAACCCCCAGACCCCAGCTACACACCCTCTGCTACACATCCACTCCCACCCACCTCTGCTACACACACACCTGCCCCACACAACCCCCAGCAGTCCTCCCCCCCAAAGCCCTTACCTGGGCTGTTTGCAGGCTGCCTGACACAAGCTGTTCTGCCCTGCAGGGGGAGATTCACACACTCCCAGCCTCCCACAGCTCTCTGCTGGCTAGGTAAGGTGGAGCGGGGTTTAAGGTGTGGCCACCAGAACGCTGTGTTCTGGGTTCTCCTGCTATTTTTAGGGGGACCCCTGGAACTCTGTTCCTGTGCCTTCCTCTATTGTTATGGAGGCTGGAATGCTGCCTGCCTAAAATAGGGGGCCTGGAATTGTGTTCCAGTGCCTTCCGCATTGCTTTAACCCCTGCCTTTTCCCAGCCCTGCACAGCCCACATGGCTGGGCTGAGCAGGGAGGGAACTTTAACTCCAGCTCTCAGGGATGCTCGCGGCACACTTTGGGTGTTGCTGCGGCACACCAGTGTGCCCCACTGCTCTAGATCTTACTCCTGCTCTGACCACTAGACCAGACTGCCTGCATTCCAGTCCACATCAATTCTCTTGCCGTTGTTGTTGTTATGTGTTATGTCTTTGACCTTGCCTGACCCTTCAGGGCACTGAACACATTTCACTCTGAGTCTGATCTGGCTGCCGTTGAAGTCAGTGGCACAACTCTTGGTGACTACAGTGAGAGCAAGATTGGGCCTTATATTTGTTTTGTGACATGTAAGTCAACAGACCAGTACAGATGACTAGTAATTAGCAGTAATATAATTGCAATAGTGGCTCTTCTCAAAATGAAAAGAAAATAATTTTGGTGCTCTGGCTAAGATAACTGTGCTCCAGAAAAACAATTCTAATATCTTGGGCAGCATGTTTGAGAGTTATTGTGTATATCTAAAGGTAGTTGTGTTTTTCCTATCAGTCATTGCATTACTGTGGCCAAATTCTGGAACCTAGAATTCCTTGCCAGGAATCTACTACATTGCATTAAAATGCAGAGTAACCCAACTGCCAACAGTGGAGTTAAGGTCAGAATCTGGACCCCAGTATTCCTCCCTTTGACACCTCTCCATTTATTACTGGGTTTCTAAAGAACCCATCATCTTAAGTACCCACGTGTACAGGTGAATCTGACCCTAAGGGTGTTATAGCTGAGAGCTTTATAATGAGCACCACAATTTATTTAATCGAGATTGATTAAAGAAAAGAAATATAGCCTGTATAAAAATCCAGAGGGCAGTGGCAGCTGCTCATCTATTGGCCTTACAGAATTGTTCATTTTAGGCTATCCATAAATTAGCATATAAGCTGGAGAGAGAGAAAAGGATGCTATTTTTTCCCCTGTAAGCTAGCATAATTGCTGGATTCCACATTAACAGTCTTCAGCCAAGGTGGCTTCAGTTATGTACTGTACTGTGCTGCACCTCTAGGAAGCATTTTGCATTGTAAAGCAATTCATGAACGTGTCTCCTGATCGTGCCTAATGCTGGTGCTTAACCATTCAAAATAAGTGCTGCCTCGTGGCACAAGCTGCAAAGTAGAAAGGAATAGCTTAATTACACTGCCATGCCTTTCAGCAAGGATGCCATAATGAAACAGTGGCTTTTATCCCTCTTTCAGTGTAAATAAAACTCAGACTACACTGCTTATTATTTTTCTGGGTTGCTTCCAAATAACATTCTCCTCCTCCTTACCCAGAAGCAGGAGATCCCTGACTGGGGCAGCTCCTCTGCTTCACACAGCAACTGACAGAAAAAATAAATGTCTGCCCACTAAGCAACTGCTTCCTCTCTGGTTCATCACTGACAAGAGTCCCCTTTTATGATCGCTCTCCTAGCTTTCTGCAAAGCTGTTCCTTACTTCTTCCCTGGTCTGTCCACTCACACCTTCCAAGGCCTTCAAACTATTCATATCTCTTCCTTCTTTGTGGATCTGTGCTCCCTCATCCCCAAGTGCTCCTCCCCTGGCTGCCATAGGTTGCAGGGCTAATTGTCTCAGCACTTGTTCACCAGACTGACCCTCAACCTTGCCTCACTCCTTGCTCTGGCTTCCTCTACTCTTGCTTCTATGCCTCTTCCCTGCAGAGACAGGCACTGATGGACCAGACAAACTGTCTACACTACACACTCATCTTGTCTTCTCAAATCTTCCTCATGCGACAGGCCAGCTATCCCCAGTGACTGTTCATGACTTTCAATTCCTTCCTCAAGCTTTGTCACATTCCATTCTCTTTTCCAGTCTGCCATGGGGTTTTCTGACTTCAAGTTGAAGATTGAAATGAACTAGCATGAGCTTCTTCTGGCAACTTACCTTCTCTCTTTCATGGGTCTCTCCTGTCCCAGTATTACTCTTGGTCACTGATTCCACTTGGATCTCAACCACTATCTCCTCTCCACCACTAAGTGACCATGCAGTTTCTCTCCCCAGAGAGGCCAACATGATTAAACCATTCCCTTCTGCTCCCTCTGCTCTCTCTCCTGTCTCCTTCCATTCAGCTCACTGGCATCCGCTGAAGATCCCCACCCTTAAATAAATAAAATAAAAACAACCAAAAAACCCCAAGCACAGTGACTCTTCTGCTACTATCGTTTCTTCCTTTAGTCTCTAAGGTCCTTTCCTAGGTCACAGTTGCTGTATCCTCTTCCTCTCTGGCCTCCTTGTTGTCCATTTTATTCCACATAAGTTCATCAAAATGCTGCTGCCAAAATGTCCTTTCTTGCTTGTTAATGACATCCTGTTCCTCTCATTAAATCCACACTGTATGAAGATTAAATGTCTCAGCCTAACATCTTATATGTCCTATATTACTATTTTGTTTGCTCTTGTGTGTTGGTAGCAATGGGAGCTGCATATCATATTCACTTCTTTATCCCACTCCCATTGCCTGACCTTCTTACATGACTTCCCAACCCTAAGGCACCTCCCTCTCTTAATTCTAATTCCTTCTCAGCATTCACTGCTTCAGGGCCCTCAAGCACTACTAGAGCATATCCATCTTCTGCTCTCCCCATCCAGTATTATCTACAGGGGATTGAAAGGTAGGGGAATAAATGGATATTTAAAAGAAAATTGATAAATTTTAACTTGCCACCTTCTTTAGGTCACTACAGAGTCTTCCAGTTCATATGCTTCCTGGGGTAGGGTGTGTGTTTACATATCTTGTACAGCACCAAACACATTGTTAGTGTTTAGAAAATTATTAATGGTATTAAAAAGAGAGAGGCTCTGTTCCCACCACTTTGTCAATGGGAATTACTCATCTACAGTGGCTGTATAATCAAGCTTTCAGCTCAGTGATTTGTTGTCAGACTGTCTCTCCCCTGTGAGCAGCAGTGAATGGCCATGCATTAATAATGAGCTATGAATTGCTTGAGATTTTCATCTCCTAATTAATTAGAAAAAGCCAAAGGAAATGAATGTAAGTGGTTCTTGTCTGAAATGTGGATAAAACAGTGTGGTGCAATTTTAATGCACTCTCCATTGTTTCTGCTTAACCTTGTGCTGTATAGAACGCTGTCCTAGCATACGTGATTATTGGGGTGGGGAGGCATTGAGGGGTAGGTTGGATCATAGGCTTAGACCATGTCTACATTTACAAGCTTACAGCAGCACAGCTGTACTGATGCAAGAGTCTCATGTAGCCACATTTATGCTGACAGGAGAATGTTTCCTTCCGATATAGCACTGTGCTCACAAGTGCTTACACCAGCAAAACTTATGTTGCACTTATGAGTGGGTGTTTCTTCACCCCCCCCCCCCGAGTGACAAAATTTTGCTGACGTAAATGGAAGTATAGATGTGGCCTTAGTGCCAGTTCCCGGGAGCTGCTGGCAATGTCATTGAGAGCTTGGTGCCCAGTAGGTACCTGAACCTGCCCCTTGATGCAAAATTTGGCACTGGCTTCAAGCAGGGGTTATAGTAAGGGGGAAGGCCCAGAATGCTGTTCCAGGCCCCCCTATTTTTAGGGAGCCAGTGTTCCGGGCCCCTAAAAATAGGTCATGTTGGAACCAGCATTCTGGCACATTCCCCCTAGGCTGGTGGAAGGGACGGGCTGTGGGCTGACACCAGCCCAGCCACTCCTCCCTCCCCTCCCTGGAGCCTGTGTGCCTCCACCCCTTCCAGCCTCTTGCCCCCCACCCAGCTCTTCCCCCAGGTAAGGGGGTTGGGGCAGTTGGGCAGCTGGTGAGGAAAGCGTGGGGGCAGGGAGGGTGCATGGGGAGGGGGAAGAAGGGGTTGGGATGGTGGGCTGGGGGGTTAGGAGGGCTGGAATGGGGGTAGGGAGCTTAGGGAGTGGGGATTGTGGCTAAAAAGAACATGGGGAAAGGAGTCTGATGGGGTAGGTGTTTTGGGGGCAGTAGCTGGGGTTGCAGGGCAGATGGGGGGGGCAGTAGCTGGGGTGCATGAGAAGAGTCCTGCCCTGGTGTGAGGGGGCCTTCCAATTTAAGAGGGTTCTGGGGCTCCCCAAATTATACTTTAACCCCTGGCTTCAAGGGAAGGTAGCTTTGTGCTCTGCACCTCTCAGGAATTGGCTCTGAGCTACTGAACTGTAGTCAGAGATTTTTGCCCCCAAAATACTTGAACCAATGAGTGAGAATAGCAAAAAGAGACCAAAATCTTCCCTTTAAAAAATTTAAGCTTAAACTGCTAGCAGGAAGCAATACAGGTGCTAACTTAGTTACAAAGTAATGACTGTGATTAGAATACTTTAGAAAGCAACTAACAAGTGTAACATACCTTGCTTTCAACCGTTGATCAGTGATTAACAGCCGCTGTCACTCTTTTAAGGAGGACCCCTATGTATACAATTTCCTAAGCCCCATTCTATTTAAGACTTCTACCTCAGTGGTTCCCAATATTTTCTCTGCCATGACACACCTTGTGACCTTTAATTAATTTGAGACACAACACCATATAGTTGCCAAATGAACTCATGAATATTCATGAGCCAATCCAGAGCTCTTTGAGTAGTTTTTCAAAAAATTTTGTCTCACACTTGATCAGACCTGACAGCACACCTGTGTGCCATGGCACATTGGTTGGGAAACACTGTTGTATCTTAAACTCAGATCTGCTCCTTAAAGCACACCCCTCCCTTCACAGATGTCACTGTATGTTCTGATTCATTAACCTCTTGAGAGTATTTAAGGAGGGACATGTGCTGAAGCAGTTTGTGGAGTTTGAAGCCCTGACAATAAGATGCACCCAACCCTGAGAGGACAAAAGGACCAATGCACTCAAAATCAGAGGAGAGACCTAGCCAGGCCTGACCAGTGGCCAGCAGCTGAGCCTAGCACCAACCAGCAGCTGGAATACTGAACCAGCTGCATTGGACCCGATCCTTACACACTGGACCCAATTCTGTAAATCACTAAGGCATTGGTGCGCTGAAGGTCTGGGCCAACTAGCTAACTAAGTCCTAGGTCTGGGCTCACTACTGGAAGCAATCCAGTTGCCTGTGATGGAGCAGAGTAGGACCCAGATTGACCGTTCAGCAGGATATATGAAAGGTGCTGTAAGTAAAAGAGCACTTGAGGCCTGCCTGGCAATAAAGCTAAATGAATGTTGTATGACTAAGAGGAGCTTATCACCACCCATTCCACAAATGACTGGTCATTATTTGTTGAATGCTATAGATTTTAAGGATTTTTATGATATTTAAGGTATATGCTATAAAAAGTTAAGTAAATAGTAATGTTTGATGTGATTTGAAATATTGTGACAGAAGAGCAGCATTCTATCCAACTGTCATTTGAGGCTAAGCTCACTGTGACAAATGGTTATTGATTTTTGAGGTAAAATATTTTCAGTTCTTGAAATTCATTGTCCTACTGTAAACAAAAATAAATGTTAACACTTGTTTTTGAAGAATTTATTGCTCTAAGTCTGTTCTTCATCAGCGGGCTGTAGTTGTATTTCTGTGGGTTTAAGTACCATTTGGGCAGGCGGACCACATTGAAATGATCCTAGGGGGAATAAGGTCATTTCCTTGTAGGTGAATAAAAATGGTGGGTTACTTACCAGTAACTGTCCTTCAAGATGGGCTGCTCACATGCATTCAGTTAGAGGTGTCTACGTGCCACAGTGCACAGTAGCTCAGAGTCTTTAGCCTTAGCTTGTCAGGTCAGGGCACACGGCCAACGCCCCCTCTGTGCTGTGACTGCAGCTATATAGGTGACTGTGACCCTGACCCACCCAGTCCCCTATACCTTCGCCAACTCCATTAGCAGGGATGGTGGGAGGGGCCTGAATGCATGTGAGCAGCCCATCTTGAAGGACAGTTACTGGTAAGTAACCCACCGTTCTTCAAGTGCTGCTCAAATCATTCGGTTACAGGTGACTGCTAGCCATACCCAAGGATGATGGGAGAAGTTACAGTCTGACCACGCTGAGTGCAGCTCTGCCTAACACAGCATTCTCTCTAGCCTGTTGGACTATAGCATAGTGCATCGTGAAAGTATGTACTGACGATCACGTAGCTGCCAGGCAGATCTCTTGGATCAGGACCTTGGGAAGGAAAGCTGTTGACAACACTTGAGCCCTGGTAGAATGGGCTCTAACGGTCCCAGGAAGGGGCGTATTTGACCTTCCGTAGCAGTCTTTGATATAGTTTATTATCCATTTGGAAATGCACTGTGAGGACACTGGAAGACCTCTTTTTGCATTTGATGACCGCCACAAAGAGTTGGGAGGTCTTATGGAACGGACGCATGCACTCGATGTATGTTAGGAGTGCTCTTTTCACATCCAGGTTATGCCACGTCCTGTGATTCTCCATAACCTGAGGGTCTGGATAAAATAATGGCAAGCAAATCTCCTGTTTAAGGTGAAAGGGAGTAGCCACCTTAGGGAGGAAGGAGGGGTGGTGTCATAGGACCACTTTGTTGGGGAAGAACCTCATATACGAGGGTTCTAAGGAAAGGGCCTTCAGCTCTGAAACCCTTCTAGTGGAGGTGATTGCTACTAAGAAGGCCACCTTCCAAGAGAGGACAAGTAGGGTGCACAAGTCTAAAGGTTCACAGGGGGGCTCTGTTAATGCCCAGAGCACTACATTAAGGTCCCAGGAGGGATGGGTTCATGTGGTTGTGGGAAAAGCCTTTTGAACCCTTTGAGGAACCTAGTGGAAATAGAATGGGAGAAAACAGGGGCCCCATCTACCTTTTCATGGAGAGCTGAGGTCGCTGCTAGGTGGACTCTCAGCAAGGAAAGAGAGAGGCCTTTGCCTTTTTAAGGTCTAGGAAATAGTCAAGGATTAGGTGTAGAGGGACCAGTGCAGGGTCTACTCCTTTACCCTGAGCCCAGATGGAAAAATGTTTCCATTTGGCCATATAGGTGGACTTGGTAGATGGTCTTCTACTTCCGACTTGGACCCTCCTAACCCTGTCCGAGCAGAGGCTTTCCTGCTTGTTGAGCCACAGAGTCTCCAGGCTGTCAACTGTAGGCAACCTGGGTTTGCCACAGGGGGGAGGCAGAGTGGGGTCTCTATGGACAGGTCCTCTAGGAGCAAGAACCAGTGTTGTGTGGGCCAGGCCGGAGCTATTAATATTATGTTTGCTCTATCCATCCTGATCTTCAAGAGAACTCTGTGTATTAATGGGACTGGTGGGAAGGCATACATCAGAGGGCCTGACCAGATGATGAGGAAGGCATCGTTGAGAGGTCTTTCCTCCTGACTCCTGAGGGAGCAAAATTGCTGACACTTGCAGTTCTGCTGTTTTTGCAAACAAGTCCATCTGGGGTGTACCCCATTTGTGTACCAGGTGAGCAAACATCGTGTTGTGGAGTGACCACTCATGATTCGCTAGGGGCTTTCTGCTGAGCAAGCCTGCCAGCCTGTTGTCCTCTCCTGGTAGATGCGCAGCCCCTGGGGTGAAATTGTATTTCAGAGCTGACTTTCAAAGTTTGCACGCTTCCTTGCAAAGAGTTGGGGAGTGGACCCTTCCTTGCTGGTTTGTGTAGAACATGGCTGTGGTATTGTCCATGATAATCTGAACCAAGGCCCTGTATGTTGTCCAGGAAGGTCATGCAAGCCAGTCTGATGGCCCATAGTTCTTTCACATTTATGTGGTGAAGACTGTATTCATTGGACCAATGCCCCTGGGTGGAAAGTCCCCCCGAGATGTAGACCCCCCTACCCTGAGTCCAAAGCATCAGTTATCAGTGTTACACTGAGCGTTAGTGTTTCGAAGGGAATTCCCCCCATGGCAAACGGGGGGGGGGTGTCCCCTCCAAAGCTGTAATGTCCCCAGGATATCTCAGGGAACTGACAGTACCTTGGATAGGGAGTCCCTCCATGGGTGGAACACTGTGGAGAATCAGACCTGGAAGGGCCTCTTTCTCAGGTGTGCTGTCCAAATCACAGAGGTGGAGGCTGCCATGTGCCCAAGTAGCTGTAGGCAGTGATGGGCTGTGGTCATTTGAGATCCCTGCAGCTCTGTAATGATGGTGCAGATGGATTGAAATCTTGAAGGGGGAGAGAGGCCGTCCCTTTGCAAGCATCTAGGAGAGCTCCTATGAACTCTATGCTTTGGGATGGGCAGAGTTTTGTCTTTTCTCGATTTATGCAGAGGCCCAGGTACCCACACAGTTGGGTTTCCATTCTGACATGGAGCTTTACCTGAGCTTTCAACTTCCCGTATATTAACTAATCTTCTAGGTAAGGGTAAATCCTTATGCCCTTCTGGTGTAAGAATGCTGATACCAGCACCATGCTTTGTGAATACCCTGGGGGCCAGAGAGAGCACGAAGGGGAGCGATGTAAATTGGAAGTGATTTCCCCCCACGATGAACCTTTGGTACTTTCTGTGGTAGGGACGTATTGCTATGTGAAAGTAAGCATCTTTGAAGTCGAGGGCTGCAAACCAATTCTTGGGAGACAGAGATGCAATGATCTGTGACAGGGAAACCATATGTAACTTTATTTTCCTTATGTGTTTGTTTAAGGCTCTGAGATCTAGAATAGGTCTGAGGTCCCTGTTGGGATTGGGGACCAGAAGGCATCGGGAATAGAACCCTTTTCCCCTCTCCTGCTCTGGGACCCTTTCTATGGCCTGAGGGAGAGGAGCTTCATGCATTCCGTCTTGAGCAGGCAATCTAGTTCCCGGTTCCCAGGGCTTGGGCGAGCGGGCAGTTTCCTGAACCGAGGAGTTGAATGAAACTGTGGAAACCCTTCTGCTACCATCTCGAGGACCCACTGGTTGGTTGTGATGTTGGTCCACTAGCACACAAAGTGATGCAGGCAGATGGTGAAGGTTGGGGTCGAGGCTGTAGGTTCACTGCTCTTGGGGTAACCGTCAAAAAAGCTGCTTCCTTCCTCACGAGCGGTCGGTACTCTGCCCGCGCCTCTGCTAGACTGTGAGGCGTGGGACTTCCTATCCTTGCTCAAGCGAGTCTTGTCCCTATCCAAGTCCCCAAGGTATCGTTGGGGGTATTGGTAGTGCTGAGGAAGAGCAGTCTGCATCTGGATTTGCTGTTTTAACTGCTGCAGCTGCTGTTACAAGAGCTGATGGGATTTAAGGGAGCACCGGGTAGATTGCAGGGTATACATTCCCAGTGATCTGAGGGTAGCTTTTGAGTTCTTCATGCCATGTAGCTTGGTATCTGTGGATTTGGGAAAGAGGTCAGGGCCCTCAAATGGCAGGTCTTGAATGATAAGCTGCATCTGCGGAGACGGGCAAGAGCCCTGAAGCCAGGTGGAGTGATGCATCACCACAGTGAAGGCCATAGTACGTGAGGCTGTGTCTGACACGTCCCAAGTAGCCGTGAGGGCGTCTTTAGAGACCAATGCCCGTTCTTCAATTATCATCTCATAATCTCTGAGGCGATCTTTGGGAATAAGGTTGCGGAACCCTTCCATGGCTCGCCAGAGTTGAAGGTATATCTTGTCATAAGGGCCAGATGGTTGGAGATACATAGCTGTAGAGCTGCCATGGCATAAACCTTTCTGCCCAACAAGTCGAGCTTTCTAGCTTCCTTGTTCTTAGGAGTGGAGCTCGGCTGGCCCTGTCTCTCTTTGTGATTTACTGTGTTGACTACCAATGATCCTGGCATAGGGTGCTGGAAAAGGAACGCAACCTTGTCCTGGGGGACATGATATTTGCGATCCACCACTTTCAACACAGGCAGAATCGAAGATGGGGTCTGCCATAGCGCCTTGGCAATTCTGTATACCCCTTCATGGAGAGGAACAGATACCTTGGCTGGTGGGACATTTTTCCCCCACAGCGAAGAGGGGGTTGGATTCCTCTTGGGCCACCCCAAGTTCTATATTCAAATTCACTGCTATGCAGCGCAGTAAATCCTGCTGGGTGCAGGAATCATCCTTATGGGCCACAGGCCTTTGGAAAGTGTACTCATCCAGAGAGGAGGACGAAGGG
This sequence comes from Podocnemis expansa, assembly GCA_007922195.1. Classification (NCBI taxonomy): domain Eukaryota; kingdom Metazoa; phylum Chordata; order Testudines; family Podocnemididae; genus Podocnemis; species Podocnemis expansa. The sequence continues at coordinate 48,352,615 of ML682005.1, forward strand.
GCCTGTGATCTACTGCGCCGTGTAGAGTCAGGACTGGGCTTGTCATTGGAAATGTCCAAGGAGTCCGGAGTCCAAGGTGGAGATAGCTCAACCTCACAGCACCATTTGGCACTCTCATCAGCCATCGTGTCTAGCCACTTGTGAGACCAGTCATTAAAAGAACTTCTGGTTGCGGCACAGCGCAGGAAAGAATGGCCCCTGCCTGAGGTCTTAGTGGTACCAGAGGAACTGGGCTGCGGTGTCCGTACTGGGGCTGAAGGGGTCGTCTTCCTCCATGGCATAGTCATCAGGAGCACTTCCAATGACACTTACCTGCCCATTCTCCAGCCCCTGAAGCAGTTTTGGAAGAATCAGAGGAACAGGCAAAGGCTGGAGGAGATGAGGAGGATGAGCTGGACCTCCGTCCTCTGGAGCCTTGACAGCATGGTACCGAAGGTTCATGGGACGAGTGCTGAGAGGAGACAGCCGGAGCAGTCGTCAGCCCTGTTTTGTGGTGCTGGTGGAGGGCTCAATGGTACTGGGCTTGAGGGCAGTGCCAATCCTTGAATGGACTGCTCTCTGGGTACTGGAGCCAGTGTAGTCTTCAACATGGCCTTCTTGGCTGGTACCAGAGCTGGGTCTTGGCACAGAGCCTGTGTCTTTGCTGGGGCTCGTGGTGTTGACGGTACCGAAGATAGCCCCGATGCTGGCTCGCCGGAGAGGGAACTCGGCGACTGAGGCAAGCAGTGCTGTGGTGGTACCAAAGAGGCAGCTGACCAGGGCTTTGAACTCCGTGCAGTGGGTCGGTGCCGAGAGTCCGGTGCAGAAGTTGCTCGGGGTGCCAGCAGAGCACTAGTGGCTCGGACAGCATCAGAGGTGGGTGCGTGGTCCTCGGCAAGAGTGTGTAAGCACCGGTCTCTGTCCTTGCGAGTCCTGCGTTTAAAGGACTGGCAAACGGAGCAGGTCACTGTGAGGTGAGACTCACCCAGGCATGCCGAGGCATTTCTCGTGAGGATCGTCAAGTGGGAAAGCTTTGGAGCATGCTGAACACGGTTTAAAGCCTGAAATTTTAATTTTTGTGCAAAGGAAAGACAGGCACTTGCTTCCGCAAGTTTTAGCTAATCCAAAACCATTGCTGAGGGCAGAAAGGGGAACTGGGAGGGTCAGGGTCACAGTCACCTATATAGCCGCAGTTGCGGAGCAGAGGGGGTGTTGGCTGTGTGCCCTGACCTGACAAGCTAAGGCTAAAGACTTTCCAAGCTACCTTGCGCTGCGGCATGTAGACACCTGTAACTGAATGATGTGAGCACTGCTCAAAGAAGAACCTGCCTTAACAGCCAAATGATTTAAAATTCTTGGGTAACAGAACCTGTGAGGCACTTTGCTCCCTCAGCAATCATTTAAAGTTTGTGGTAATGGGGAAACTAACACCTTGCAGACAAGAGCCTCCAATTCTGTCTCAAATAGTTTTAGTAAGATGGTTTGCACAAGGCACTGTCCAAGTGACATGAGCATATTGCTTTTCTGAAATAAAACATTCCAATTAGAGGTGGAGCAGGACTTTAAATTCTATCCCTTTAAATTTCAGGGCAAATCAGGGTGATGGTAGAGAGGGGTTTGGTTCATGGTCAGATCCAAAGGCAGAAGGTGCTAATTTTCCAACTTTGGATTTTAATTAAAGATTACAAGGCAAGGTAGCAGAAATATATTATTATATATAATTGCTGATCAGATGAGATTTCCATCATTCTGCCTCATGAGAACACCACCTTGCAGAATTAAGACACTATTAAACCCAAACCTTTAATATGAATATATCTAGTATCAACATAGTGATCTCTAGTGGGCTTTCATAAATCATAGCTCACCACCCCAGTGGGCAATAGCTAATTTACCCTAAATATCAGAAGGACATTGGGAGCTATTATTAACACAGGGAAGAGAGAACAACCGATCTGAAATGGCCTATGGAGGTTGCCCTGATTTTTTTTCCTGTCCTGCTCCTTGCGTAGACATTTATACTAGTTTAAAGTGGAGAACACAGACATGCTGTTCTAGCTCTTAGGATTCGGTTTAATGCCATCTGCAGTGCTCACGTGTTGTCTGCACACACAATACCAGGGAGGGTTTGATACCTGAAGGTGATTTCCATTAGCTTTGATCATATACCATGGTATCTCGCTCCAAGGAGAGGGGCAATAATAAATTAGGAAATAACATGTAATGGTAAAACCTATTACACTATCAAAGGAGAGTGTGAGTCTTTTACTGCTGCAGCTCTTTTCAGAAATCAAAAGCTGATGTGTTTTTACTTAGGCTGGTGAGTGAATTTTCTACAGTTTCTCACATAGGAGCCCCCAGAGATGCTGAGCATGTGCTTTTAGTGATAGATATTAGCATGTTTTCCTTCCTACTCTCAGGGCCTAATGGGGATAGTTGCATAACATTGTGGGCAAGCTAGAGAGAGAGAACTGCTTGGGTAGCGCAGGTTGTTTACGACAGGCAGAGCTAAACCAAACTAAATTAATTATTGGAAAAGAATTTCAAGATAGCAAGGGTGCTGGAATGGAAGGGATAATAAAAGTTGCCTATCTGTACCCTGTGAGCAGATTAGCTCAGCCAGAGTATGTTGTGGCACAATTAGCGTCTGAAGCTTATTCATATGTAAACTGGCAAAGGCAACGGTGTCCATGGGACTTAACTGAAAGAATTATTCCTTTGCCTGTGCTTTTTATAGCTTAGTTGATGTTAAAGGGTCAAATGCTGTAAGAGCCAAGTCTTTCCTGCAAAGTGCTGAAGCCACTGAAGTTGAGAAGTTCCAAAGGGGGAGCCATGTTTATTCTAGTTCAGCAAAACAAACAAGGGGTCTTGTGGCACTTTTAAATACTAACAAATTTATTTATCACATTGTGAAAGAAGCACCAAATGAATTCTTGTTTGTTTGGGAAGTTGAAAGTATTCAGCACCTGATAAGGCTGTAAGCTACTGTTTTATCGTCTCCACTGAGTGTAGCATCCTGCACTGCAAGGAAATATTTACTGATAACTACAGCTGGTCAAGATTTATTTTTCAAAATGTTTTCTGGTTTTGTTTTTGTGGCGGTTTTTTGACACAAGCAACCATTTCATTGAAACATACTTTTCATAGGAAGGCTATTGTCTGGCAGAGTGGGGAAGGGATAATACCTTTTATTTTGGAAAATATCTTTTATTTTACATGAAGTATTTCAAAAGGTATCTGCCTTTTCCTGTGGAGAGGAAAAACAAATTTCCAAACATTGACATTTTTCATGAAATGGAATTCTTGCTTCTGGCCCCCGCTATTGATAGCCAACATAAAATTGTGTTATTGGGGAGGATTCAGTAACTAAAACAATAAGATATGTATTATATGCAGACTGTTAATGCAATGCTAAAGTTATCAGTTTAAACACATACAAGTCAGGAAATGAAAACATTAAAGGGCCTATAGTACTAGCAATGCACCTATGTAGCATATACAATAGATCTTATATGTCTGACAGGTAAACTAAAATAGAACGAATGGCAGTGAATTACCCAAACCATAACTATTTCTTTAACTCACATGTATGCTTTTTAATTTATAGCCTTAATATTGCTCTGACATAATGTTTTTGCATTTATTTTCCTCTTCTAAAAAAATGAAAATCTGAATGTAACTCGGGCTGTACTGTAGCTCTTACTCCAGGGAATCCATTCATAAATGTGAGGGATACCCAAATTTTCCCCAATTGAAGGCTGTACTAACAACTTGCCAGGAGTAAATGCACCCCCCTTCCAAATTAATATGCAGAAAATCAGCCGGTGCAGCCACCTTCATCTGTCTGTGGGATGGCTTAAGGGACTGCAGGTCCCAGCAGGCAGTGTTCAGTTGTGTATGTTTAACTTACGCATTCAAGGATCTGTAGCATTCAAAGACTGCATCTCCATACTAGAGCTGAGGGCAGCCATGGGCAACATTTTAGAACTCAGTGAGCTTCTCCTCAACAAAGTGAACAGCTAAGGGCTAGATGGTTTCATGTCAAAGGGGGTGACAGAGGACAAAATTCTGTACTGACTTCTTATTCTTCAGATATACCCTGAAGTTTAACCTATTTTTTCTCCTCCTTTAGTTTGCTTCCTTGTTTCAGCATTTACTGAGATTAACCAATTCCCCTCATGCATTTATATTTATAACTTTAAGGTATTGACATATTGGTGTTATGGCCACTTGAGTTTTCTCTAGACTATATAAATGCAGCTCCCATAATCATCCCTCATATTTTAGTATCCAATATGTATATGCTCTTTGTCAGCTATTATTTTGTCTCAGGTTTTGCTGTAACCTTCCCACCTACTATCCCATGGGCAATGGTGTCAGGGCTTATCTCATTCTTACTCCTTAACTGTATATGTGACATTCCTGATACCTATGATACACTGGATAACAGCATTTTTTAAAAAATATGTCTTGGCAGTGCCATCACATTCAATGCTTGCACTGAGTTGTCTAGCTTTGTACTTAAATAAGATATATTTTTTAAAAAATCGACAGCCATTTTCTTGTCTTTTGGAAGCTCTCTGGTGAATGTTAAAAATTTGCCAGTTTCTCATCTATAAATAGGGTGAAATAATACTTCATTTCTCCTACCCTGCCTGTCTTGTCTATTTAGTAAGCCCTGTCACTTATTAAGTGTTTATACGGCAGCTAGCACAATGGGATTCTAGTTATTGTTGGGGTCCGTCATAGTGTGTTCAGACCCCATGGTGTCCCAGCCACTAAAGCAGGAGTATTAAACTCATTTGCTATGGTTGGCCTGATTGACTTTAATGTACTTCAAGTGGGCCATACGTACCATAAATTGAAATACTACATACTCTCAATATCACAGAGAGCTATGTGTGCAGAACTGCACTCTGCAACAGGGGTGTTGCTACCTCCAAAAATATTCGGGGCTCACGGATCATGCCCCACATGCATTCCAGGGCCCAATCTAGCCCTGAGCCAATCTCACTGCTTCCCTAGGGCCCTGGAGCCAGACCATAGGCCGAGCAGGACGGGCCAGGCTGCACCACTTGGACAAGCCAGGTGCTGAGCTGTGCTGCTGGGCCAAGCCCCGGGCCAGGTGGTGCCCAAGCTGTGCTGCTGTGCTGGAGCCATGCCACTAATCCGGGCTGGAGCTGTGCCGAACTGGGCTGTGCCTGAGCCCAAGCTGCGCCACTGAGCACCCCCACCTTTGCCCAACTCCCAAGGCTCCCCAGCAGTAGCACTTATCTGCTGTGGATGGTGATGGGAGGAGCCTCCAGACAGTGGGCGTGGGCAAAACCCAACTATTTACATTTCCCGCCATGCTCCACCATAGACTATGTGGCTGGCAGTAGCGTAGAAAATTTAAAATGGCCCCACCAGCTTCAGCTGCTCAGTGGGTCTTGGGGCACTGCTGCGCACATTTCCTTCTCTCTGTTAGGGACAGTGCACTCCCATGGAGCAAATCATGGGCCAGATGAAAGAGGTTTACAGACCGCATTCATCCTGTGGGCCACACATTTGACACCCCCTTTACTAAAGGGTTAATAAAGAGATGAGCTAGCACCACTCTGGGGCTGACTGATAGCCCTGCAACAGCTGAGTAGATAAAATGGCTGCCAGGAAGACTGAGGAACACCTGAAAGCAGTGGCCTTCAATCATAGGCTAGCAGGAAGCCCCTGAAGAACAAGGGATCTGTTGTCCAAGAGGTTGAAGACTCTTGACTTTTCACTAGGGTAACTGACCTCCAGACTCTTTACTACTCCAGAGAAGAGAGGCTATTGATGATTCAGCTGATGGCTGAAATCTTAGTAAGGAACTACTGGACACAAGGCTAAGAAAAGGCGATAAGCCGAAGAAACTGAACTGGACTCTTCCTGATACTCCATGCAACTGTGAGATTGTGTCAGAGACCAAATGCAACCTGAGGCAGAGGCTATAGGCACTTCTTTTAATACAAATAATAATAAGTGAAGTGATGGCTGAAAATCAAGGCTCTGAAAAACACCAAAATGCTAGAGATGTGGGCAAAAAGCCAAAATCTCCACTTTTTGATCTGTGGGTAGCTTACTTTTTACAGCTGGATATTCACAAATTGCTGTATCTATAACAGAGTGAGATTTCTAGTGGATTGACCTTTCATACTTTGAGAGACAGCCAAGAGATGGAGAGGTCCTTCTAGTACCTAACCATGGGAGTGTGTATATACTTCCCAGAGTAAATTTTTCAAAGGAAAATGAGACACTGTCTATCCAACTCTAAACTGTTCAGTAAAGACTGAAGGAGGTACATGCTGAGTAAGATTTAGCCCCTTAGCTATTTGAGTCTTTTCTACCAAAAACCACTTACAAATACATGTTTGTCACACACAAGCAGGGCAAAGTGAAAAGACATGCCCTGGCACATAATTAGGCTGTTATTTCTTTTAGGGGGACAATAAAATCAATGGAGCACTCCAAGGACTGTCACTGACATGTGAGCTCTGCAATTTCCTTGTAGCACAAAGGATTCAGTTACTATCTCCAGGGTTGGGTCTGTGGGAGAGCAGCTGGACCCATCCCACTGAGCGCTCCTCCTCCTCCTGGACATGGGGTTGACACAAAAGCTGCATGCCCTGCTCTTGCCAACTGCCTTCACCTTGCAATGCTGCACGTGCTGAGGTCTGCAGTGAGCGTGTCAAGGAGTCGCAGCACCTCTCACTGCACAGCGTGCATACAGTGTGGTCAAGGGACAGAGTTCTGCAGGACTGGAGCACATAGTTGCCAGCACCTCAACTCCATGCAGCAGGAGGAGAGCCAACCCTTGGAGTAAGAAGTGGAGATGGCAGCTCAGTTTCAAAGGCAAGGTCAGGTTGTAAAATGACGTGAACAGCTCAGGCTAATAGGTTGAGTAGGCTTGGGTTTGGATTAGGCCTAAAAAGTAGGCCCAAGCAGACCTCTACTGTGAAGGCATGGGGGTTGCTGCAGTAGGGGCCCCTCTGCTCCTTCCCAGAGTGAGTGTTGGACAGAGGGAAGGGAGGAGGAGATGAGCTGTTCAATTGCTGAATTAGTGGAAAAGGAAGGAAGCAGAACTGCCATGAGAGTGGTTGGAATGGTTCCTGTAGCTAAGGGGAGAATGGGAATCCCTGGTAGTCTGCTCTTTCTCAGGAAGGAGCAAGCGGAAAAAGCACCCAAGCAGAAGGGCTTTTCCCAGGTGGTATTAAAAATATACACTCCTCAGAGATGTGATTCACTGCTTAGATATGCTATTTTTCAGGTCTGCAGCCCTTTGTGACCTGGTGCACTTCAAGCACCGGGTAAGCTGCACTTGAAATACTCTATAGCCACCGTTACTTTCTTCAGACGAAGAGATAAACCTCCTGTGTGTTTGTTGTTGAGGAGCAAGTAAAGTCTCAGATGTGGAATAAAGTGTGCTAACATAAAGGACTTCTCCGAACTAGTGACTGCAGAGACTGGAAAACTATGCTGAAGGAAGAATCAAATTCCCCTTGCTTCGGTGGTTACAGAGTTCAGCAGGTTTTCTCTGGGGAAGGTTGCTTCTAAGATGCATTACTTCTGGCACTTAAGCTCCTTCTGGGCTCAATGAAGTAGAGGTATGAAATCCCATTTCTGGAAAGAGTGTTAAAACCCACAATTCAGCAATCCATATGCTCAAGATAACCCTAGAATTTATGGTTAACATAGCATTACAGTGAGACAGTGGCTACTTCCTTGAAAATAGTCCTTTCTAAAGCCATCTATATAGCTGAACCAGTACTCCCACTAAAACTCTTCCATTATAGTTGTCTGTTCTGCAGTATTTGCCATGTATAGAAGCTCTGTCATATTACTGAACAGTTGGAGGCAGTTGAGAATTCTTATGCTGAAAACTGGTAGGTAGTTTTGCCTATTTACAGAGGGACTTGACAAGACTGATTGACTGACCAATAAATAAATAAACAAACATCACAACTTGGATAATGTTTAAGTCCTTACCCATGTCCCATCAATTGTTCCAGTCACTTTGAATACACTACAGTAATGCTCATAAAACAAATCTGTCACTTAGAGCTGTAATTAGAAATTATGGAGTGAAATTGAGCAAAAGAAAACTTAGGATCAATATCAGGACAAATTCCCTGCAGTGAGGCCTATTAAACTGTGTAGAATAGTAAATTGTAGTGGCAACCTCATTAACTGTGTTATTTGTAATGACTGGAGAATACAGGTGAGCCCTCTTCTACTTACTGCTATGAAAGACTATATTGTCTAAATTGTATGTCCTAAATCCTCCAACTCTTCCTCCTTCAGCAAGCCTAGTAACCAGGCTTGGGGCAAATGAGCTTTGGGACAAATGGAAGAGTATCACACCTCCCCCAGTCACTGAATAACAATCAAAATGCTTCATAGCTGGTAAAAGCTACAGAAACTCCCACCACTTGTCGGGTGCAGGAGACAAGCCCAGTAAATCCACTGGCTGCATTTCTTCCCCCCATTAACTTGTACCCTCCTTTCCCAAACCATAATGCAGAGAAAAAATGGGGCTATGCAGGCTCCAAAAATCCTGTCCTGATACTTGTAGCAGTGTTTCATCAGTTGTGTGGGTCTGCTGAGTGTGAACTGTCCCCAGCTCCAGGAAAGAGGACAGGATTTGTTTGTGTGACTCTGTAATTCATTGCTTTGCCTGGCTTCATTTTAAATGAATAGAGCAATGAGGCTTCCATGGCTTCCCTTAGATTATTTTGCAGTATAACAGATGGCTAGGACATTTTGCCTGATATTATCTAGCTTAAATTTTCCTTTGCACAGTTTCATCCCATTAATCCTAGTTATAATAATTCCTTTTGTCTCTTTTGGATTTTACATCCTCTAAACACTTTTAGATGGGTCTTGGAGTCTCCACTTGATTGTAATGTGGCAATATATCATTTTCTCTTCTTGTAAACTGTTCTTGGTATTAATGATGGGTGTAATTGTATGTTTGCACTTTGTTAGACAATACTAATCATTAAACTGAGAATTGATTGAAAAATAAAATAATGTTCCTAAAGGCTGGACAAGAACTCCATGCTTGCTATAAACTACAGATTTAGTTCTCCTTACATTTACACTAGTGTAATTTCAGTGACTGTGGAGTTAAGTCAGATTTACAATGGTGTAAGCAAAAGGAGTATAAAGCCCTGATCCTTCAAACACATGTGTGCTTAACTTGAAGCAGATGAGTAGTTCCACTGCATGATCTTTGGGTGCCTTTTCTTTCAAATGTGAATGTATGGCATGGTACTTTGCATTAATGAGCTTGACTACTTCACGGCTACTATGCAGATTGTAAACAGTAACTGTTGTTAGACAGCTGCAATAATCATGATTGGGTTTTTTTTCCTCTGTGTGTTAAGGCTATCCACAGAATTTTCCTAATCAAGGACCCCCAGTTATGTACTGTCTATAACACACTGCTTCTGAGTTCAAAAGGGGGCACTCATATTTGAGATATCTAATCTACAGAGAAGGCAACTCTAATTTAAAACTGAAAGAGACTGCAGGATGTACTATAAAACTCAGGGAGCTGCCTTTGGCTGTGACCACACTAACCAGTCCTGCTGTGTGCCATATGATGGGCAAGTGCAATAAATAATACACTATCTCTTTATAGCACACCACATTGGAAGGTCTTTGACTCTTACTCGTGTTGACTGTCTTGGATGTTTAGGCAGTGCAATTTTATTGTGATTAATATGTAACACTAATATTGCTCCCACAGGTCAACGCTGGAAGATTTATTTATATTCTTCCACTTAGTCCTTTGCAAATAGAGCTGGTCAAAATTTACTTATTAATTTCAAAGATGATTTTGTTCTATTGGCTTTTAAACTAAATTTGTTTGTTTTTTTCTGATTTTTTTCATTTCTGAAATATGAATCTTTTACATTTTGAAATTTTCTTAGGAATTAAGTTATGAAAATTCCTGCCTTGTGCCTACGTCCGAAGTTAAAATGGGCAATGTGCATAGGAAAATACTCCAAGCAAATGCAACAAATGGGAGTTAAAGAAAATAAAATTGTCACATCTTTAGAAAACACTTTTTTTTTTTTGAAAAGCGTCTACATTTCATTTCCCCTGCCCTCTGCAAATGAACAATTACAATCAATGGGATTTAAACATAAAGTTAAACATGTGAAACACTGATCTGAGACAGGACCTCTGCAATGAATGTCTCTGAAACTGTCCAACTCAATACTAGTACGCATACTTATTTGTCTCTGTGCTTTTAATTTGCCAGGAGCATATAATAAGAAAAATGAATAAGAACTGGCAAGAGCCAGCAGGATCTGTGGACAGGGCAACAGAATAGTATATCTACCAAAGATTAGAGGATTCCCAAACTCATCTTTGGAAGACATCTTTCCATCCTAATGGTTAGATATCTTCCTCCTTGGTCTCATTTTGCTTCCACTCCTGAAGCCTTATTCTCTCTGCAAATTGAAGCTATGCACTGCATGTCTATATCCTGTGAGTCATTGCTGCTCTCAGGCCCTCTCATGCCATTGAGCATGGATCCCAAAAATCTTGCCTTCAGCCACCTGTGACTGCATATATTTGCTGTAACATTTTTATTTATTCAGATGTTTTGGACAAAGAATGATTTTCTTTGCTTGCTATTTATTACTATTGTACCAGTCTTGAAATGAGAACTTACTAGAAGCACCTCAATAAGGGAAACTTTATTGGAGTTGGCCCATCAAGGCTGTGTGGTGTCACTGAGTGCAGAATTTGGCCCCAGGTCTGTAAATAGCTCTGTATTATTGACTGAAATGCTAGTCTGTAACATGGCATAACAAATGCTCTGCAATGAACCATGACTGAGAGGCTATTCCCTGTAGCATGAGAAGCACGCTGCAATGATTACTTTTCCTTTTGTATGTGGGGCTGGAAGCATAGGAGTGTCACAAGATTTTGCTGTGTCAGGGCGTCAGCCCTCTCTGTGTTTTAAAAGGACCTAAAAATAGGTACATTTCAAGAGTACCAGTTCTTCAGATCAAAATAGGCAGAAACAAATTTAATATTTTTTCTATTCTATTAAGAGTTTCCAAAGCCATTAACCTTCTTGAGTTTATTATTTAGTTGTTGCTTGATTCTATATTTACAGCATTGCCTCTCTTGTTGTGTTACAATACCTTAGTTTCTATACCCTACATCTAAATTTATATGAAATGTCTCTATCCTTCCCAGTTTCTTGGGTGAGGGCCTAATTCTGCCCCTCGTGAAATCAAAGGAAATATTCACATTTATTTCAATGGTGCAGGATGAAGCCTTTTAATAAGGGTCCTAGAACTACCTTCTCATCCATTCCTGAGCCTTGAAATATGAAATATCATTTTAGTCTCAGGAACAGCTTTGATAACACTGATACTAATATTTGCCAACCTTATCACATAGGATATATGTGTTTATAAAACACTGTCATTCTGAGGCTCTATACACAAACTGTAGGCCTAGGCATATGCATGTACCTGTGTGACTGTTAGCCCACTCCTAGGCAAGTGTACAGATACCGACTTTCTTCATGTATGTCCGCTTAAACATAGTGTTAATGTGTTCCAGGTTCCTGGGTCAAAGTTGATGGCACTACAGAAGCCGTTTGATAGACTCCTGTCCTTTGAGATGTTGAATCTGGGAGTCTTTCAGTCTCTGGTAGGTAATATTTGCAGTAGATGCACACTCACAGGTACACACACAACTCTTAACTTCAGTTCTGTATAATGCTATTTTGTTGGCAAAACATGTTAAGCAAAAGTGGCCAACGTCTGGGTCTTTGGCAGAAGTCGATCATAACACATGAAGCATCTACCCAAGACAGAGCTTCTGAATTTGGGGGATCACGAACATGCAACCCATATGCCTAAAGGATTTCTTGGGTTATGTTGCTGGGCAGATTGGGCTGCCCAGACCCAGAAGCTTCTCAAAATTGAGTGGTTGCATTGAGCATGCTCCATTAGGCTTTCTACAGCTGCTATGGTCAGATCAGGGAGTAAAGCAGGGGCATAGTTGGCGCCAGGCACAGGGGACACGTGCCCTGAATCCTGGTGCCAGTGCCCTGGGTCTGGAGGGGCCACCTCTCCCAGTCTCCAGCCCATCTGGGGCCCAGCCCCCCATGGCCACAGCATCCCCATCTCTGGCCGGGGATCCAGGGCTCAGCCGCCTGCAGCCGCGGAGGCTGCTCTTGACCCCATCCCCAGCCAGGGATCTGGGGTCCAGCCGCCCACGGCCGCGGCAGCCCCATCTCTGGTGGAAGATCTGGGGCCCAGCTGCCTGCGGTGGTGGCAGCCCCGTCCCCAGCTGGGGATCTGGGGCTCAGCTGCCCGTGGCCACAGTGGTCCCGTCCCCAGCCGGGGATCTGGGGCTCAGCCATCTGTGGCTGCTCCTGGCCCCATCCCTGGCCGGGGGTGTGGCCTGCAGCCAGGGGGTGTGGCCTGGGCCGGTGCCCTGGGTGCTTCCCCGGGGCAGTGACGCCCCTGGGTTAAAGTACGCTGGAATGCCCCAGAACACAGTTCCGGGGCCCACAAATCTGCCAGGCCAGAGTGCGGGGCCTGGCTTCCAGCACCTAGAAAAATCAGGCTCACACATGCATGAAAGGGGCCCAGACAATACAGGAAGGGGGCCCAGAGATTAGGAGGGTTCTGGCGCCCTTCCAATTATACTTTAACCACTGCCTTTACCTATCCTTCACGCTCCCCCCCAGCATAAGAGGCAGCTGCCTGTGTTCCTCTCCAAAGGCAGAAACTGGGTCAGCATGGGATGGGGCCTGCTGTCTGTAGGATGCCTCATTCACTCAGCATGTTCATCTCTCCCTGGCTGACTGGGGCAGTGAGTAGACCTACTGACCTAAGTGTGTGTGTGTGGGGGGGAGGGTACATTAAACAGACTACCCTGTAAGGAAGCTTGAGAGAGGGACAAGAATTTGGGCAGGAGAAAGGAGGGGTGCACACAGCCAGGTGAGAGGAGGTGAGCTGGGGGAGAAGCTCCATCCCCAAGCACAAAGACTGGGTGGGTGACTGGGTCCTGAGCCAAAGGCTTATGAAATCCTTTTATGCCCTGGTGCTGCTCCAGCTTTTGTGCTACTGTGATGCTATGCCAGCCCTCCTCTCCCCTCCCCTATCTCATGCTTGTTCTGCCCCACAATACTGCTACTGACGGACCTCAGGCACCTTCACAGCACTGAACATTCCCCACAACACTGCCTCTCCCATTAACCCCAACCAACCTCCCCACCCCTATCACTAGTTGCCACCAACAGCTACTACTTATCTTATGGAAACGCTCCTAAGGGTTTTGGGCCAGGTGGAAGGGGATCCATTTCTCCTGGACTTCCATTGTTCTGCTTCCCCTGACCTTGGGAACAGCCCACCCTCTTCACAGAGCACAAAGCTGTCCTAGTGGTGTCTTGTCCTGTCTAGTTTTCTCACCTCCCACTTTGAAAAGTGATGATGGGACTGGGCCCTAGAGGCACCCCCTGCCTCCTTTCCTACACACACACTCCTGTTCTGGCAATTTGCTTCAGCATCAGTAGGAGGAGGAGTCCCATAAAATCCCACTCTCCTGAGATCCAGAAGTGCATTTGTATGAAGGGTTAAATATGAAAACACTTAGCACTTCTACAGCACTTTCCATCCAATGACCTCAAGGCACCTATGGAAAAACAATGAAGTAAACTACACAATACTCCTCTAAGACAGGCAAGTATTATCCTTGTTTATAAATTTAAAATACACTGTGAAACAGGCTGATTGCCTTTTAAAATCAGTAGAAAGCCGCCCCTTGAGAAAGATTCCCCTTAAATGGCTGGTGGTGTAATGTCACAATGCAAGTCTGTGCCAGGGGGTCATTAAACCCTCAAATCTTCTCATTCCCACTCTGCTTTGAACACCAAGGCATGCTGTTTCTTCTCTTACATTGTGCTTACCATTTCCCTTATCTGGAAAACAAATGAGTGTCTTTGAGGGGGCTCTTAATTGGTTACTGAACAGGCTGGGAGGCAAGGAGAAAGGAGGCAGTGACAGTGGATGGCGAGGAGGGGAGTAGAGGAAAAAAAGTCAGTCTACTCAAATTAGGGATGGGCAGTTATTCAAATTGTAACATTGACCAAGCCCAGCCATGCAATGTATGAAGTAAAATTCAAACTGAGCCTGCAAAAAATAAGTTAGAAGGCTGGCGTCAGTCTCAAACTGACAGAGGGCATAGCATGGTGCACTTTATATGCTTCATGCGGGTAGATTCCCGAGCAGCTGAGGTAACCTGCACAGAGCATAAAAGCGCTTGTCTTCCCAGCACAAAGGGCAGAGAAAGAGGTGAGGCCTTCACAGCCAGTTAGGGAAGGCATTGCCTTCCCCTGCCTTCAATAAAATCTGCCCATGGAAACAAGTTACCAAAAGCTTGCTGGAGCAGGAGAAGAGTTCCCCAAACCAGAAGAATAATGCTTCTTCCCAGGAGAAGCAGCTCAGCTATCAATATCAGCCTGTGAAGACAGAATGGAGTTGCCTAGCCCCAGCACAGCTACAATTTGGCTGGAAAACCCAGGGACAGGAACTGCCTAGGATCTGGGCACCATGGACTTACTGACTTACCCACACTATAGGGTGGAGGGGGCTTGATTCCCCCAAGACCCAGGCAAACCTGAAGTGCTGTCAAGCAATATTGATGGTGGGGGAAGTAAGACTCACCGCCCTAAATGGGACAGATTTACAGAAGGCCAATTTTGCCTGGGAAGATAACTGCTACCTGACAAATCTGAGGGGGAGCTTTGCCACAATATATATCACCACAGGTGACATATATACTGTAGAAAGAAGAGATGTATGACCTGAGATGCCTATAATCTAAGTTAAGCAGGTACAACACTGTTTAATAAGGTGTGAACTATGGAACTGGTAGTTTTCTACTACTAATCTCTAATTTGGTGCTAACTGAAAGAAGCAAATCTTGAACAGGGACTTGAGGACTGCACAAAGAAAGGCAGATAGAAAACTGTTAGTGGGAGGAGACAAAGAGAGATGTGGACTGGGAAAAGTGTAGAAAGGATGATAAGGAATGAGAGTCAAGATTAGGCAGAGCTGTGCACAGCCTTGTAGGTGAAATCAGACTATGAGTTTGACATGGAAGATTGCAGGAAGCCAGTGAAAGAATTCAATGGTTTGAGGAGGTGGACTGAGAATTTAAGCAGAAGGATTTACTGTTCTATTAGACGTTTTCTTAAGATACGGTACTTTCAAAGTGCACAGACTGGAAAAGCAGGAAGAAGGCAAAAAAGTAATATGGTAGGTTTTGTATTTACCAAGCACCAACAGTAACCAGGTTGTGGGCCCTCAGTGGTGGAAGGTCTGCCTGGAAAAGGGTATGGGGTGTGGGGCAAACTGCCTGCGAACATCCATCCCCAAAGGGACCCTTGAACTGGTTGGTGTTTCCCACAAAGTGGATGAGGTTGACTTGGAGTAGGTAGGGTCAAGCTTGTTAGCATACTGCTTACAGAGACTCAGGTGTTTGCCTGTGTAAGTGCAAGGGAAGGTATTAGTGGTGAATTCTCTGAGCACAGCTGCCACTCACTGCACAGACAGGGCCTGTATCATTTTTGCCTGCTGTACTGGGGTGTGTGCATCTCACCCTTTTGTTTCAAAATTCATAGCACAACAGAATTTGCTTAGCAACAGGGCTGGATTAATGCAGGGGCTACAGTCCTAGGTCCTGGCCTGAAGGCAGGGTTCCAGGCTGCAACCACTAACCCCCCTGCTGATTTGGCCCTGCAGAGCTAGGTGCTGGCACTGGGGGCTGGGGCAATGGGCCAAGAGGCTGTGGTCATCTGCAGCACTCCTGCCCTGCCCCTGGGGCATGGTGGGCTCCGGTGCATGTGTGCTGCACTGTGGTGTGGGGCTAGCCAATATGCGGGGTGGCTTCCAGCAGAGGCCTCCTATGGGGTCTTCCAGGGCCAGAAGCACTGTGACTCAGGCTGGCATGGCTGGACCACTGGGTACCTGGGGGCAGCAGCCTGCTAGCGCTTCTGGCCCTGGAGGGCAAAACTAGAGACCGCCCTGTGCATTGGCCAGCTCTACTCCTGGAGGCAGAACAGCCAGCCTGGGGATGGAGAGGGAGCACCATGGACAGCTGCAGCCTTTGGCCCCACCCCCCGGGCTACAATAGTGGGAGGCTGGGGACCCAGGCAGGCGGCCCATGGAGGGGGCACAGCTGGGGGTCCCTCAAAAGTGGGCCATCCAGGGCCCCTTAATCTGGCCCTACTTAGCATCATGGGCTTCAAATTCATCTGTGCTGAACTGAATTAAATGTAATTATCCCTGGAGTGGATTTGGTCCATATGGTGGTACCCTGAGGGATTGTGCCACAGTGAAGCAGACTTCCTGCTTGTGTACATCCTGGGGCATGTGAAATGCACCATCCCTGAAAAAGAGAGACAGAGATCATTAGCACACTGCACGGTGTATAAGGGACAAAGGCTATGTTCACACACAAGTGCTTGTTTCGAAACAAAACCTTTCGAAACAAGAAAACATCGTTTGGACATAGGGACTTTTATTTCGAAACAACCAGTGTTGTTTCCAAATAAAAGCCCTGTGTGGACATACCCAAAGACAAAACCATTTCTTTCTCAGGAGCGGAACACAGTGAGAAAAATTTTGCTTCACCTACCACTTTTTCTGTCTTGTATTTTGATCTCTGGTTAAAAACACCTTAGGTGATTTTGTTGTTAGATACAAGTTCATAAAATGCTTTGAATGAGTCCTGAAGATTGTGCATAGAACAACACTCTAAAATTTAGTTTTCTTTGAAGATGAACAAAAGAAGTAAGGGCCATGTTTGCATGTGGCAGCAGGGAAACCTCTTGGTGTACACTTCATGCAGTCAACAGTATGGAATGCAGAACAAAATTGATACAACTTGTGCAGGTGTTGAGTTTGCAACACTGAATCCATTCCATCTAGACTGAATTTACTGATTAATTAAACAGGAGTTTTACTTCTAACAGGAGTTTTACTTCTAAATGGCTGCAGCTGGAGGATGTAAGCTGCTCTGAGGAAAGGGAAACATTTAGTGCAGAGGCAGGGCTTGAAATAAACCAGGATGAAAATGGTAGGATGACTTGCTCCCTGCTGTATTGTTTGCAGAGCACACAGAAAATTTTTGGTTTGCTCTTCTGGAAGTTCATCAGCAGAACACAGTGTGAAAATCTGCTGGGACTTCCAGAATTGTGAGTTACTGTATTACCACACTCAGGGTATGTCTATAGTGATGGTGGCAAATTCCTCGCTGTCAGCTTGGCATTCTGGGAGCAGTTTGCAACAAGTCTGAACTCACTGCACTGCTCCGGAAAGACAGCCACAAGGGATTTGTGGTCGGCTTTTCCCTGATGTGTACTGGCACCTTAGAAAGTCGCCACCAGTTACAGAAGGAATTTTATGTTCCTTGTGTAACTGGCAGTTGACTGCTGCTGAAAAGCCCTCAAATGTAGACTAAGGCTCAGCCTCAGCAAGTGACAGGTTTGCTACTGCTAAGCTGTGAGACAGCACCCTGACACACCTGGTTATCTGCCTTCCTAGCAAACTCTTCAGAACTTTGCCAGTCCAAAATTTGCCTGGCAGGTAACAGTGACCCCCTGACTCCTCTGGAGATATCTCCCTGCAACATCCAGCCCCCTTACAAGACATTCACAGAGAAAGTTTGTTATTCCTTTAAAGCAACAATATACTGCCACCTGTTAGCTTAATTGGGGTTAATACATCCTCTCCTTCAACTACTGCACTGAATTGGTTCGTGGTAAAATCAGCTTAAAAACATTACATAGGATTAAGTGATACCAAGTGTAGGAGTAAAGATAGAAAGGTCTCCAAACAAACAAAAGTGAAAATAGCTTTCTAACCTGAGTTACCAAATTACTTTCTTATTCAAGAAAACATTTCTCACCCAATGGACTTTCCACACAGGCTAACCAGACTCCCTCACAGGTCTTAATGCTTGGTTCCTTTGCTTCTTTAGGTCAAGGGTAACTTATGCGTTCACATGCCTTCTCTTTATAAAACAGTGAAACTTTGACAGGTATAGTCAGATAAAATTTCCTTTTTCTCTTCTCAGAAAAGATGCCACAAGGCCTCATGAAGACTACATTGGTTTCTCAACAGCTAGAGGTAGT
The DNA here is from genome assembly GCA_007922195.1 of Podocnemis expansa. Taxonomy (NCBI): domain Eukaryota; kingdom Metazoa; phylum Chordata; order Testudines; family Podocnemididae; genus Podocnemis; species Podocnemis expansa. The sequence continues at coordinate 48,370,790 of ML682005.1, forward strand.
TGAATGATTTACCTGTTCCCCTTGTGAGCTTTGTTTACATTTATGAAAATCCAGTTTGAATGTCTGTTTGTTTTGTTTACGGAGGGGTACTTCATGCTTGGCACACATTTTAAGAACATAATTTCAGTACACTTTGATAAAGTCTAGGGGCTTACTGCACGTACATCATGTAGCAATGTAAATGATCAGCAAGGTATTTGTTCTTCTAGTAATAGATCTGTACCAGAGCACTGCTGTACCTGTACCATTTCCAACAGAAGACTTGCAGGCTTTCCCCAGCCTCCCAGTGGTGCATACTGCATACTCACCTTCCCTATACACAATCTGGCATCAGATGCTTCACCCTTTGCTTGCCCTGTGACAACTAGCTGCAGAGCTCCAGCCTTCCAGCTTAGCTACATCCCTCTTGTTTTCCTTCTCCACCCAAGAGGGCACAGTTGTCCTTGATTATCTCCTTAATGTTAGGTCCATACAGGCCCTCTGCACCCACAACTGGGGGGCGGGGGCAGTTCTGCTGACCTTTTATCCTAGCCTAGGTGTATGAGATAGGGAGGAGGGGAGCAGAGATTCAGAGAGGGTTATCCAGCTCCAATCTGCCACAGATTACACCCATCTTTTGAGGACCTATCATGAGAATAGTGTGCCAGCTGGTTCTTAGAGTCACAAATAGTACATTTATATCACAACTAGTCTTAGTTAGCCGGGATGCTGCTTCACATGCATGAGACAAAAGTAAATATTGGCACACAGTATTTGTGACCCGGGCCTCCTGGGATAACCACCTGAATATGCAACGATCAGGGCAAGCTGCAAAAGGGAGAGCAGATTCTCCCAGCACTGGCTGGTTACCTGGAGATAAATTCCCCCAACCAGTCACAAACAATGCTTCTGATCCCCCACAATGGATATCAAGAAGCCACCATATAGTATAGCCAGCTCTCTTTACTGCATTCCAGTTACTGGTCCCCAGTCCAGCCACTAGGTCTGTTAAAGAAATAGGTTCTGACCCCAAGGGGTCAGCCACATTACACAGAACAATATAGGCTTGAATCTTACCCAAAATAACACGCTGCCAGCCAATCCTTTAGTAACTACAACTAAAAGTTTAATATAAAAAGCAAAGAAACAAAATGAGAGATGTTATAGGGTCAAAGTGAATCACATACATACAAATGATTTAGAGTCCATTGAAGATAAGTCCTTGTTTCACAGCTTCAGTTGTTAGTAATCCAGTTTATAGGAGTAGAGACCAAATAATCCAAGTGTAGAGTTTGTTCTAATTCTCCCCCATGAGAAGTAGCAGGGCAGTTTCCAGGCCAGTGTTGGCTGGGATCTCAATCCTGGGGCCCAAACTTTCCCTGAGAAGCTTGGACAGATGTGAGACCCAGGAATTTGGTTCCCAATGTCCTTTTATAGTTGCAGCTAGCAAGGTGGGCATTTGCAGGTCAATTCTTCATGTGGGCTTTGATGATAGTTCCCAGGTACTTTAAGTGGAGCATAACAATACATATTGTCCTTTGAAGGAAAACCTTCACCTCCTGGGCACCCCAGGTAATTAACTGCATTAGTGCCATTAACAGACAGTTTAAATTGGTACATCAAAGATCCCTTTAGATGTTAATGTTCCCTCTTGACCCCTTCCAATAGAACAATGGTAACAGATAGAGAAGCACTTCATTCACCTTGCTAACCTCTAACAGGATACCTGTAAATACCATCAAGAAACAACTAAGGTTACAAATGCATATCAAAGCACTAGCCTACTCATACACTGCATTTCCATATAATATGTCTTCAAAGATTAGTCTTAGGTCACGTATTTCACAAAGATGGCTTGGCCTTTTCAGGCCTAGCATGACAGTAATCTTCATGGAAGTACACCTCAGGCTATGTGGCTGCCACTTGAAAATTTTGGCAGAGTCCCACAGAGAATAGTTTAAACAAATTAAAAACCCTGTAACTTATCAACCTTAAAAACAGGATATTAAGAGTCTCTTTGGGAGTCCCCTCACCTTTCCCTTAGCTCAGCCATTTTTGATTGTTTGCTCATTTCAAACGTCAAGAGTGTGTCTGCTCTCCCAACACTCATAACTTATAGAACTGATAGCACTCAAATGAACTGAGCAAAAACTTATAGGAAACCAAAGTAACAGTGTTCTGCTGGAATTACTTTTCTGTATACTCATAAGCACAGCTAGACTTTCCTGAGCAGAACTGATCTCAGAAGGAATGAATCTTGATCTGTTCAGTTAACTTTTCTGTCCCCTGCCTTATGCTACTTGCTCTAAAAGGCTTTACTTAAGACCTCAGAGGTCCCAAGAGACAGGAGTCAGGTGGCTATCCACCATTGGACATCACCATCTTAAGGAGACTGGGGGTTTATCTCTGGGAGTGTAAATCAGAGTCTATGGAGGGCCTGGGCTTGTGGGCAATCAGAAGGCCAAACTCCAAACCTTGCTCCCAGGTGATATTTTGGTAAGATGGTTTGTCCCATAATGGCTAGAAGGAGCAATGGGGTGGGAGGGGGGGAGAGAGAGCGAGAGAGAGAGAGAGATTTGACCCACAACTATATCAGTTGGAATTAGGAGAAAAGAATCAGTAGCAGTAGAATATATTTCTCTTCCTCCTGCTCCTTTCATTGAGAACAATGTCTTCTAAAGCCCAGATCTTTTTTCATCATTTACTTTTCTGCTCTTTTCCTCTCTCCTATCTCTTGAGCTGGAGAGCCAGCTATTGATACTTCTTCTGGGAAACTGACATCTAAAACCTTCTTCCTCATTAGAGAATCCAATGCCACCTGAACAATTTTGAATTTAAAGTAGCAATTTGTAAAATCATATCTCACAAGTGATTCATAAGTCCTTCTTTTGTGTGGGGGGGGTGTACATTGTATGGTCTAGAAACTTTGCCTTGCTGGAAACAGAAAGGAACCATGGGAGACAGCAATAGGTAATGTATACCCTTTTTTCTTAGCATTCAGTTACCAAAGAAAATACTTCTGTTTCTGAAAAGGAAGTATGGATATACTCAAAATACCCACATACATTTTCACCACAGTGCCTGGCCATGATGAAAGCCCTTCAAATCTGGGTTGATCAGAGTTTTGGTGAGTTTAAGGTGTTTTCTCCAGGGCCCTTGGTGCTCACTACTCATAAATTCAAACCCAACCTGGTTGACAATCAACATCTGAAATGTATTAGGTGGTTTAAATAAAATGAGTTTGGAGGTTCAATCCATTTCTCAAAGGACAATTGTTCATAAAATCACCCCCCTGCTGGCACTCTGTGTTACAGAAGATGATTATCTCAGTGGAGAGTTGAAGTCCTTCATGTAGTCCCTCCAGGTTTCCTTGAGATATATTGACTGTTGGCTGTATGGCATCTATTCCAAGGCTAAATGGAAGGCTTTTATTTTCACTATTGTCATTCCTGGTAACTGTCATCAAAATTAAATTCAGTTATGTTTCAAAGCTGCATGTATCTTTCACTGTACTTATGATCATATTAGAATGGGTATCCATTCTTTGGCTGTGTTCACACAGCACTTTTGTTTCGAAACAACCTCGTTGTTTTGAAACAAAAAAAAAACATGTTCACACGACGCACCATTGTTTCGAAACAACGGGTTCCCGTTGTTTCGAAACAAGTTAAACCCCATTTGGGGGCGAAACAACCTTGTTTCGAAACACTTGTTTCGAAACAACTAGTGTGAACATGTTGTTTCGGAACAAGA
>ML682005.1:48374921-48541265 GCA_007922195.1 Podocnemis expansa
ACACTCAGCACCCTGGCCAGGTTGCTGAGGGGTGTCCCCTGGCCAGCTCCTGCACAGCCGGGCTGCAGCGCTGCCCGGCACTGACCCCCGCCGGTGCCTGCAGCCCCCTGAGGAAGCGAAATAGCAGGTTCACAGTGTGAACCTGCTATTTCGTTTCCCGCTTTTTTCTTATTTCGAAGTAATATTTTGTTAATTCGAAATGTTATTTCGAAATAAGGCGTTACTTCGAAACAAGTTGTTTCAACACAACTTGTTTTGAAATAACCATGTGCGTGTGAATACAGCCTTTGGGTACACTGTTTGAATCTTTTGTTCATTCATTTGTTCTGCATTCATTCTGATGTACTGATATACCATCCATCTAACCAGCAGATGACATGTTTCTCCCCTTTGAAGATTACTGTTGTATACATGGTTTATCCTAAGCATTTATTTGTCTGGCTCTGAATAAGGGCTGGATAGAATCTGAGTAAATGTTAGATTTTAAGGAATTAAGAATATTCAGATCAAGCAAGTGGCTGTACTGTTGTTTTATAAAGTACTTTCACAAAAAGTTCAGAATGTCTTTTAGTTTCAGATTACTGAATGAATGACCAGCATTATTTGAACAGTTTTGGATTTAGAGTTTTAAAAATCAGGATAAAACCGTCCTTCCAGCAACATAATCCTATTTACAGCATTAAGAACCTACTGCATTTCAGGAGAACAAATTTCAGCTGACAAAATCTTCAAACATAAGGAACTAACTCTAACCTTTTGTGCTTCAGGAAAGAAAGAGGAAAAAAAGATTATGGCAACCAGATTATGGCACGTGCAATTTGAATAATTTAAACAGTTATAGACATATGGATGTGTTTCAGGATTTTGGGTTTTTTTTCTTTTTTGTACACATTGGACTAAAAAATGTAAAGTGATTAGTGAAATTGGATCTATTTTACTATGTCAGGATGGTTTTGTTAAATAAAGTTAACAGCATAGTTTTGTTCATGTTAAAGGCCAAAATGGCCATAAATGTGACCAGGGATTCTAGAACTCCCAACTTGAGACACCTTACTGGGGTCTGATTTTCAGAGGTGATCCCCTCGAGCTGCACACCAAAATAATTGCGTTCAGTAATGTAGCCCATCACGTATAATAACCAAAAACATACACTGCATTGTTTGCTTCATTCTTTTATTGGTAAATGAAATAATGACAGCAGACTCAGAAGATTTAAAAATGTTTTAAAAATTAATGACTAAGTCTAGGGTAATTTCAATGGTTTTGAATGTGTCAGTTACTGTTAGCATACTAAACGTGACAATGAAAATGTTACTGACTACCAAATCCGGGTCATTTCCCAGAACTTTTGTGTAGGTAAAGAGTTCAGCAGCTGAAAACTTCCCTCCACTTTACTAAACATTTCCCTCTTCAACTCTCTATGGTAGTTATATGCCCTTAGCAGTATGGCATCCACATGACTCACTATATTGATCCTTGCAGCACCCTGTAAGGTAGGAAAGTACTATTATCCTTGTTTTTCAGACAGGGAAACTGGGGGCCAGAGAGATTAAGTGAATTGCACAGTCTCGTACTGGAGGATTGGGATAGAAAAGGAAGCTGAACCTGAAACTAAAGAGCCCCAAAGTAATGCCAAATTAGTAGACCAAACTAGCCTTCCCTAGAAGGGAAGTCTTGGGAAGCCACTGACACAAGGAATAAAGGCTCTTAAGACTCTGGAAGGAGAGGCAGAAAGTATCTGTGCCAATCAAAGAGGCATAAACAGGATTCCTTCCAGTTCCAGTGAGGGGCATATGTCACAGGGGCAGTGCCTCAACTGATGTATGGTCAGTAGATTTTTAGCAGTTCAAATCATCTGAAGATTTGCCCTACATAGTTTAGATTCAGGTCTGACTATACAGGTTTGGTGGTGAACCTTACATTCTGACCCAGCACAAGACACTTGAATTTAAATCTAAATTTGAGCTTCTCAAGAGCCTAGATCTGTCATTCCACTTCAGATCCATCTACAGGGAATATTGGTCTCACAGTTACATAGGTTCATTGAGGGGAAAATACAGTAATCCAAATCCTATCTAATCACATTTATCCATGTTTCTGTAATGACACATCACCAGGGTGGCTGAGCCACTTCCAAAGACTTAAAACTCCCAAGACAAATCCTGACGGTAGAACTTTCACTATGGAATAACTATTATGATAGGTCAATATACAACCTCCACAAAGTACTGCTTACATTCTGAATTTGGCTGTAACAGTGTGTTCAATATTCTTTAGGCTTGCACAGTATCTCTAGGTGTTCTGATCTGTTCCAGCAAGAACCATTAGTCCTTACATCCAGTCAACCAGAATGTGTAAGTTCAAAGGCCTTGGGTTTTTGGCTAAGCTTAGGTCTTGTTCTTAGGATAAGCAGTAGCAGCCCAATTACGAGAGCCATCAGCTGTAAGCTAAGTAACATGTAATCATATCCTCTCATTTCTGACACTACATCAACGTGATGTGGTATCAGGCTGCTAAGAAGGTGCTACTGGGGGTAGAATTTCCCAACACCAGACAAAGAAACAGATACTAAGAGATGTTTAAAGAAAACTTTTGTTTGATAGCATTGTGTCTGGCAAAGAAACACTTAATAACAATTGTGGCTGTATAATCTACTCATTGATTTTTCTTTATAATGCCTACTTCCCTGTTGTTTATCTGAATGATTTCTCTCTGGTTCTTCTGATTGCTTCTGTCTGTGTACTTGTCAGCTATTTAAATCAATTAAGGTGGTGGAATATGTTAGGTTAAAGAACTGTTTCATAATAGGCTTGGATTGGTGTTTTGTAGTACTTTCTCTTAAAATGATTGGTTAAGGTACAGCTAAGGAGGACCCAAGTTTTAACTACACAAACTGAGGTCCAAAAGGAAGTTCTTTGGGACCTAACTCAAGGGCACAGCCCAGGACCAGAGCTGACAGACCTCAACACCTTGCCAACTGTATTTACAGTAGCTGGCCTAGAGTGCAAATTGGGTAAGGGTAGGTTCCTTTCCATTGGAGTGCTCCAGATTTGGGAAGGTTAGGGATGCCTTAACCAGGTTATGCCTCGAACCCTATGGATTGGGATAGAGGTGGGGTGGCCTAGTGTAGTGATTCCCAAACTTTTCTTGTCTGTGGCACACTTTACTACCTTTAACTATTTGGAGGCACACCACCATATAGTCTCTAAATAAACTCATTAACATTCATGAACCAATCCAGAACTCTTTTTGTGTAGTTTTCTCACAAAATTCCATGGCATACCTGTGTGCCATGGCACACTGGTTGCAAACATTGCCCTAGTGTGCAGGTAGAACATGGGTATAAGGCTCTGAATAGAGTTGGAAAATAAGAAGTGAAGAAAAAGTGTTTTTTTTAAGTTTCTTATATGCTAGCATTAAAAGTGAATTCACTTAAGCATGAGAAGTACTCTTACATTCCTTTCTCTTGCCTTTTCCTTTCCTCTGAGATTAATAAATAAAACAAAAGCTACAGAGGAACATTTGTATTTTCCAAGTTGATTTTTATTTTGTTTTATCTAGGGAGGCAGATGCACATAGTCTGACAGGAGGCATTAACCTCAATTAATGTTTTTCACTTCATAGACTTTTCCCCCTTGAAGTAAAAGACTTTAAAAGGGAGCAGAGGAAAGAGAGAGAGAGTCTTTTATGGCAATCCTAGTAAAAATTTTTGGTGCTCATGGCACTTCCCAGTCGTTCCCATCAAAGGAAAGAGTCACCCTTCATTAAACGTAAGAGATTATTACAGGATCTAATTTATCTTTTGATTCCAGCAGACGACACACACACATAACCACACTCAACTGCTGTTCTGCTCCCAGGAAAGAAAGAGCAACCACAGGATGGGTAATAGAAATGCAGAAATCCCAGTCAGTTGGAAAGTCTGCCAAGCAAGCATCCAAAAATTCAGTTCTTTAGACTGCAAGTTTTGCAAGAAAAGGCTACCCTAGGGGAGATATTTGGTACTTCCCAGTTTCCATCAGGAGGCAAAATCAGGAAGCTCAGAAAAAACAAAAACCACAGAGAAGATCCAGGCTCATCCATTTGGTTTGAAATGAACCTTAATTATTCCAAATCAGTTCTCTCATTTGTAATAACACAAGAAGGGGGCAGAAAGGGAGCATTTACTCCTGTGAAAGCACTCCCATTTAGGTCCCAGTCCTGTCCTCTGAAGTCAGCCAGGAAGATTGGGCCTGTAACAGGGATGCAGGGAAAACAATGGACTATTTCCAAGCTGTCAGAACCTTGTTGAAAAGGTATCTTCTGATTCAAACAGAAAATTACTTCTGGGGAAGCAGATTTGTTACTTGCTTCAGATGGTTATATTCTATCTCCAGTCATGTGCATTGAACCCCAGGGTCTTCCCCGATGAGGCATGTGTATGTAAATATGCACAAACTGGAAGGTAGGATCAGGCATGGACTGCCCATCTGGCACTTTTGACAAATGCCAGAGGGGCAGGTGTTTGAAAAGACTACATCAGGCAAATTACGGTCTGCTGAGAGCCTTTCATCAGGCCCTCTAGCTGGGCCTGGCTAGAGCACAGCAGGTACTCCCCTTCCTCTTATTCCCTCCTACTACATGGGCCCTGTGATGGTGCCCTGGCTAGAGTTTAGCAGCTGCTCCTCCCTCCCAACCCTGCCTCTCTCTGAAGTCCAACTACATGGGCCCAGTGGTGGGGCCCTAGCCGGAATGCAGTGGCCACTCCTCCAGGGCTTGTCAATGCTCTGGGTGGAGCATGGTGCCCCCGCTCCCTTCCCTGCCCTTTCCTTCTGCCCCTCACCCACCACAACGTGGGCCCAGTAACACCCTGGCAGAAGCATAGCAGCCGATCCTCTGCCTCCTCCTGGCCCTGCCCAGATATTTGAATTTTTCTGAATATCAGTCCAACTCCAAAAGAAAGATCTGAGAATTACATATCTAAGGGCAGTGGTTACAACAATGGCATCCAAACATGATATTAACATAGAAAAATAATTCAGCATAGAGCCCATAGCTTGAATTTGGGCCAATGGGCTTTAAATGCCAGGGCTGATTTTTAGTCCCAGTTCATCACTGAGCAGGATTGTCTTATCAGTGAGGCATTGGATTGGGACTGAGGAAATTTGGGTTTTTTCCCCCCAAATTTGAAATGCTTCCTGTGTGACCCTGGGCAAGTAACCTAATTCCTCTGTCTCAATTCCCTGTCTTTAAAATGGGGACAATGCTACGGCCTGATCTTTTAGGGGTGATGTAGAAGGAACTCTGTCTGCATGGTGCTCAGATATTGTGGAAATATGTCCATAGAAAAGCCTATATTAATGAATATATTGCAATCAACTTATAGTAAGACTAGATAAATCAGAGTTCCTTCAAGTCTTGCATGTCTTATATAAAGAATAGAAGGCTGAGGAATATTATATTCATGTAAATTTGAATTATCCCAACCAAAATTGCCTTAGAGTTTGTTCCTTTTCCACAGATCAGATTAATGTTCCTATGGGAACCAAGCTTTAATTTCTGTTATAGGGTATGCTACCAATTCTAGAGTGAAAATGTTTGCTTGTGAAGTCTGCCTGATGCTGAAGATGGGGCAAGAAAATACATTTAATTTATGACTCCTGGGGCTGGGAGGACACTCAAAATTATGCAAGAGTGTAGGGCCCACAAAAATATTTTATCTAAAGTTTTCATTTTTGCAGCAGAAAAACCTAGAATTTCTCTATCTAAATAAGTCCAAGAAACCTAGTCCTGACTTTTTATCCTGGTTTCAGGTCGGGCAGAGTTACTTTTAAAGATTTATTTGGAAACTAAAGCCTTTTTTAAAAAAATCAGTGTAAGTCTAGTGAATTGACCTTACCACTCTACAGAAGTCTTTCTTTTTTTCCACCTATTTTTCATGTTGAACAGGGTCTCCATAGTTTAGTTCATGTACCATTAATGTAATCAAATCATTATAATGATTATAAAAATCCATTCCAAGTCACTAAGAAACTGCAACAACTTCTAAATGAAGTTTCAAGGCTGTTGTAAAATTAATAGAATCATTGAAATGTATATCTAGAAGGGACTTCAAGAGGTCATCAAATCCAGCTACCTGTACTGAGGCAGAACCTAATATACCTAGACTGTCTGTGCCAGGTGTTAGTCTAACCTTTTCTTAAAAACCTCCAGTGACAAGACTTCTACAACCTCCTTTGGAAGCTTATTCTAATGCTTAACTATTCTTATAGTTAGAAAGTTGTTAATTTTTTCTAACCTAAATCTTCCCTGCTGCAAATTAAGCCTATTACTTCTTGACCTACTTTCGATGGACAGGGAGAACAATCGATTGTTCTCATCTTTATAGCTGTCCTCAGCATATCTGCAAGCTGTTATCAGGTCCCCCTTAGTCTTTTTTCCTCAAGTCTAAAGAACCCTAGGGTGGTTTTTTTTTTAACTTGTCTTCATGAGCTCAGATTTTCCTAAACCTTTTGTTCTGTTGTTATTCTCCTCTAGACCCCCCAATTTGTCCACATACCATATATACTCACATATAAGCTGATCTGTGCATAAGCCAACCCTCAGATTTCAGCCCCCAAAACCGGGGGTGTGTGGAGAGAAGTGTGACCCGCGTATAAGCTGACACTGTTTCCCTGGAACTCCCGGACCCCCTTCCTAACCCTCACACACTGCTGCCACTTCCCTGAAACTCTCCAATCCCCTCGCTACTCCCTGCATGCTGCTGCCACTTCCCCGAGACTCCTGGACCCTCTCCCTAACCACTGCATGCTGCTACCACTTCCCTGGGACTCCACAACTCCCTCCCTAACCCCCCCCCCCACTGCTGCCACTTCCCTGGGACTCTCAGACCCCTCCCTAACTCCTGCACACTGTCACTGCTTCCCCAAGACTCCTTAACCCCCGTCCTGACGTTGACTCCCCCGAGCCAACCCTCCCACCCAGGGCTCCCTTACCTGGCTCTGGCAGCCATGCTACATGCTGGGGCTTCCTCCCTGAGCATGCTCAGGATGGGAGATGTCAAAACTCCCAGCACTGGCTGGGGCTGCTCCCTGCTGTTCCCCCAGTTTTCTTCTATTTCTGGTGCACTCTGGCTCCTGACCCATGTATTAGCTGAGTGCCCTTTTCAAAGAGAATTTTTGGAAGAAAAATCTTGGCTTATACATGAGTATATACAGTATTTTTTAAGTGTGGTGCCCATACCTGGATGCAGTACTCCAGCTGAGGCTTCACCAGTGCCAAGTACAGCGAGAGAATTACTTCCTATGTCCTAAATGTGACACTTGTGTTAATACACCCCAGAATGAAATTAATTTTTTCCATAACTGTATCACATTTTGACTAATTCAATTTGTGATCCACTATAACTCCCAGCCAGTGCCAGATTTAGGCACAAGCCAAGTAAATCATGGCTTTTAGGGCCTCACATTATGAGAGGCCTCTCAATTTTTCAGAGATAACTAAGAAGATTTATCATAACTGAAATGGATAACGTAAATAAGGGTTTTTGCAAGATGTATGATGTACTGTATATACTCGGGTATAAACTGATCTGTATATAAACCAACCCCCCAATTCTGAGCCAAAAAGAAGCAAAAAAAAAAAAAAAAACCACAGGGTGGCCCATGTATAAGCCGAGGCCCCCTTTTGGCCTTGCCACTAACCTCTGCCCACCCTGTACTGTTAGCTTCCTCTGGAGTTCCTGACAGCATCCCTAACCCCCAAAGCCCTGCTGTTCCTGCTTTCCCCTGCCCCCTTGCTCTCTCTCTTCCTCACTCCTGCCCCCTGCTCCTCCCCACTCTCTCTGTTCCTCCTGCTGCCCCCTGCTTCTCCTGCTGCCCCTCTGCTCTCCATTCCTCCCTGCTCCCCCTGCTCATCCTGCTTCCCCCCTTCTCTCTCCTCCTCTTGCTGCCCCTCTGCTCGCTGCTGCCTTCTCAGTTCCCTGCTGTTCTCCCCCTGTTCCTCAACACTCTTTCCACCCCTTCCCCCTCACCCCGAACCCCTTGTGCTGCTTTTTCTGGCCTCCCTGACTCCCCCCCCCGGGCCCCCTTACCTGGCTGCTCCAGATGCCAGGGTCCCCTCCTTAGTCCAGCCCCAGCCCAGGCCGACTGCCTAAGATGGTGGCTCCAGACACGCTGGGGCTCCAGCCTGCAGCATGGTTAGTGAAACTGCTGGGCTGGGGCAGCTTACTGTATTCTCCCGTGTATAAGCTGAGTGCCTGTTTTGAAGCCAATTTTCAGGCAGAAGAATCTTGGCTTATACGTGATGACATACAATATTTAGTTTTTGTTGCCTATGTACATATGCAAGTCTAATGGTTTATCATTTATTTTTTTCATTACACTTTGTTATAATGTAATACACTTCTTTACTCTTTATACTTTACGATACATGGCCTCTGAATCTTGACACATCTTAGGGCCTCAGCATATCTTAATCCAGCCTACTCCCAGCCCTTTTCAGCAGTATTACTGCCTAGCCCATTATTTTCTATTTTGCAGTTGTGCATTTGATTTTTTTTTCCCCTCCAGATTAAGAACTTTGCAACTATTTGTATTGAATTTCATCCTGTTTATTTCAGATTATTTCTCCAATTTGTCAAGGTTGTTTTAAATTCCAGTCCTGTCTTCCAGAAAACATGCAATCCCCTTTCAGTGTAGTATCAGCTCCAAATTTTGTAAGTATATTCTCCATTCCATTATTGAAGTCATTTATGAAAATACTGAATACTACTGGACTGAGCACTGACCTTCACAGAGCCCCATTAGATGCTTCCTCCCAGTTTGATAGCAGACACTTGATACTATTCTTTGAGTATGGTCTTTTAAGCAGTTTCACACACATCTTATTGTAAATTCTTCTAGATCACGTTTCGCTTGTTTGCTTATGAAAATATCACAGACTGGGTCAAAAGCCTTGCTAAAATCAAGGTATATTACATCTATCACTTCTCCCCTAACCACTGGGCTCGTAATCCTATAAAAGAAAGAAATAAAGTTGGTTTGGCATGATTTATTCTTGACAAATCCATATTGGCTATTCCTTATAGCCTATCATCCTTTAGGTGCTCAGCAATTGGTTGTTTAATAATTTGTTCCGGCATCCTTTCATGTATCAAAGCTAGGCTGACTGCTCCATAATTCCCCAACTTGCCTTGTTCCCCTTTTTAAAGATAAGCACTATGGTTGCCTTCCTCTGGTCAGATGAGATCTAACCCATCCTCCATGAATTCTCAAAGATAATCACTAATGGTTTCAACCTTGGTCCTTAATTGCCTTAGGGAATTTCATCAGGCCCTTCCAACTTCAATATATCTATCTTACCAAAATATTCTTTTTAACCTGTTTTTTCCCCCCCTATTTTGGCTTTTGTTACTTCCCTTTTGTTATTAATATAACAAAGCATGTTAGATGCAGGTTTCTAACCATCAGAGAAGTGAAGTTGTGGAATAGCCTTCCAAGGGGAGTTATGGGGACAAAAAACCTAGCTGTCTTCAAAACTGAGCTTGATAAATTTATAGAGGGGATGGTATGATGGGACAGCTTAGTTTGGCAATTGACTGATAATTTGACTACTGGTGGTGGATATGCCAATGGCCTGAGTTGGGACATTAGATGGGGTGGCCTGTTGAGTTATTACGGACAATTCTTTCTTTGGTGTCTGGCTGGTGAGTCTTGCCCACATGCTTAGGGTTTAACTGATCACCATATTTGGAATCAGGAAGGAATTTTCCCTCCGGGCTGTGAAAGGCTGTGAAAGTTTTTTGTCTTCCAGTGTAACAAGGGGCACAGCTCACTTGCTGGTGGATTCTCTGTACCTTAAAGTCTCTGAACCATGATTTAAGGACTAACAACTCAGTTATATGTTAGAGGTTTATTACAGGAGTGATTGGGTGGGGGTCTGTGGTTTGCATTGTGTAGGAGGTCAGACTAGGTGGTCATATTGATCCCATCTGACCATAGAATCTATGGCTATGTCTACATGTGCTTTTTTTAGTTTGGACTTGCTAGTCTGAATTTAAAAAGTCTAAGGTTAGTTCAAACTAGGCCCAGGCTAGTTTGGACTAACTGTGGGTTTTTAGTTCAATCTAGCTAGGCATCCTAGTTCAAACTAACTTTTTAGTTCAAACTAGTCAGTAAATGCGCTAGTTTGAACTAGTAAGTGCAGCTAGTTCAAACTAAGCCATTAGTCTGTGTCTACATCACGCTAGTTTGAACTTAAATTTCAAACTACATGCTTAATCTGGACTAACCAGTTGAGCCTATTAGTTTGGGCTAAGCATTGCTTCATTCAAACTAAGAAATTTCTGAGTTCAAACTAGGCAAAGTCTAGTATAGACGAGGACTAGATTAGTGCAGATTAAGATTGCTTAGTCCAGACTAATTGGCTAGTGTAGACATAGTCTATGAGTTGATAAAATTAAGTAGTTGGTCACAATTTACCTTTTTCCTGAAGAATGAAGCAAAATAGACATTAAACATCTCATCATTCTTAATGAAGTCTTTTGTAGCTCTCCTTCCATGCCAAGTAAAGGATCTGCTTTCCTTCTTTGTTTCTCTTGCTCCTAATATGTTTAAAGAACCTATTGCCTTTATATTTCTTGCTAGGTATAACTCATTTTCTGCCTTATTCTCCTGATTTTATCCCTAGATGCTTGTGGTTTTCTGTTGTGCTCATCCTCAGCTCTTGCTCCATGTTTCTGATTTTTGTAGGATTTTTATTATTATTATTATTTTCAGGTCACTAAAGATCTTCTTATAGAGTCCTATTGGTCTCTTACTAGTCTTCCTATCTTCCCTTCACATTCATAATTTTCTGTTTTGGTGTCCACTGTGAGAAACTGCCAGCTCTTCTATTTCCTTTTTCCTTTGATTTCCTTCCCATGGGACCTTACCTAGCAGTTCTCACAGTTTAAGTCTGCATTTTTGAAGCTCATTGTCCTTATTCTGCTGTTCTCACTTCTTCCTTTCTTTAGAATCATCAAATCATCATTTCATGATCACTTTCATCAAATTGCCTTCCACTTTAAGATCTGCAAACAATTACCTGTCTGTTACTCAGAAGTAAGTCTAAAATGGCTGTACTTCTGATTACCTCCTCCATCCATGGATTAAAAAAAAAAATTTTTTTTCAATATGTTCTAAGAACAGATTGCATGTTTTGTGTTTTGCCATATTACTTTTCCAGCAAATATCTCGATAATTTAAGTCCCCTATTTATTGCTGCGAGGTCTTCTGTTTTGGCTTTTTCATTACACTGTCAGGATTCAATGGGTCTTGCTATTCATCCTCCAATCATGCCTTCTTTGGATCACCTTCAGATATCAACTGTCTTTGCTATCCAGTTAGAATTCTCTTCTTTCTCCTATTAATTCCCCTACTTTGACCAGACTCTGCGTATCCTGTGTTCCTGTTAATCTGCCCTCTGTCACTTCTGTCCTCCAGGCTGCAGAGTGATATTCCACAAATTCCCTTGTACCAAAGCTACTGCTGCCATAGCACTTTTGAAGTACTGTGTCAACAGTTGTTTAGATGCCAAGGGTTCTGGAAGTATGACAGTTTTTAGACTGGAAGGTAGTCCAAACCTAAGACAAGGATGCCAACTATAGCTGAGATTCAGAACAGGTACAAGCAGGATGAAATATACTTCACCAGTGGTGGAACAGATGAATGATGTCAGCTAAAAAAGAGGGAAGATTTTTTTTTTTTAAATGATGTTTTGGACACCAGGAAATCCCAATAAATTTAGTAATCTGGTCTCCAGAAGTGGCTAAGACACCTTTTGTCAAACAGGTGATGCCAACTAAGTGAATCAAGTCAAGATGGGAAAAAAATTTCCTAAATAGCCATCCAAGTACTGTTTTGTAGTCTTGGCATTCCATCTGAGTCTTCTTTAATGAGGCCAAATTAGGAACTGTTTTGATTCAATGTCTGAGCTGGAATGCCTTGAATAATGTTTTTTTCCTCTCTACAACCTCATACAAGCCTGATTATTCACTAGAGATATTGTGAGACTAGTCCTGGAAACACATTTTGAGCTCATTAAAAGTCTCTCTTAAAACTGGCACATACAAGCAATGATCAAGGGGCACCTGGCACCAATACACTGAACCACATTGTGCTGGGCATAATATTGATGTTCACTGAATACTTACAACATTAAGCAATGGTTTGTTTAGTTTTAAAATAAAATAAGTAAATAAGCGCCTTGGAAAGTAGTTGAAAGCGGAGGTGGTAAGTAAAATACTGTACAACACATACCATCTAAGCTTTAATGTAACATAAATCTGTCATTTCAAAAGGCTAGAGCCAGTGATAAAAGATGATTAGTTAGGTATGGGACCTGTGGGAGTTGATGTCATTACATACTTTCTTCCTTAAGAAAGAGGAAATTTTCTGCAGACGGAGTGATTCAGAATTGTATCAAGTAGCTGCATGAAAAGCTGACCTCTGTGGCTCTACTGTGTTAGCAGATACATGTTGCTACATGATGGATCCAGGTTAGAGCTTTGTAGGCCTCAAATGCTCCACGTGTCATAAAGAAGTGCTCCCCATTTTGGGATGAAGAGGGTGGCAGGACAGATAAAAGCCTCTGCTCCCGATATTTGGATGTGGGTCGATGTGCTACTTGGAGGGAATCTCTCTGCCAAGAGAAACAGCAACAGTCATTTGTAGATTGAGTTGAAAAATGTTGTTTGTGAATATTTTTAATCATTTTATGTCTTTTTTTTTTTTAAGTTGCCCACTCTATAAACTGGTGAAAAAAAATCAACAAAACAAGGTTTGTGAGGTTTTTTTAAAAAACTTTTGGGGGAAAATCCTTTGAAGTTCAGACACTTTGAAGTTCTTTGACCAGCTTTAATAATTAGAGTTCTTTTGTATGCTTTTCATGTAAGGATATAAAAGCACTGTGCAAACATGAAATAATTAAGCCTGAGGTAGTTTCCCATTTTATTGGTGTAGAGAGTGAGGCACAGATCAAGTGGCTGGGTGGCCTTTGGCAGATCACTTAATCACAAGTATTCAGAAATAGAACCAAGGATTCATGACTTCTAGTCCCTTTCTATAAACACTAGACCACATGCAGGTTCTATTAAAGAACAGCCATCGCTTTTCAACAGCTGGTTTTGGGGAAGACCATGTGTGCTTGTTTCTTTCAAAAATGTACAAAGTGGTGACCACAGTATAAGAAGAAAGAGAAAAAGTGTTAACCTACGGCACAGGACTAAGGGTAAGGACATGAGAGTATAGTTACTTGCTATGCCTCAGACTTACCGTGTAACTTTAAATAGGAAAAGCCATTCATTGTAACTTCCCTGTGCCTCACTTTCCCTAAATGCCAGTGCCGGTTAGTAATGCTTCACTGTCTACCAGGGTGTGATGAGGTTTACTTCAGTATATTTATAAAGTGCTTTTGGAATATTCAGAAGCAAGTGTCTACAGAGCATGCATAATATCTTAATATTGCTAATGCTATGCTCAGTTGTCAGTGGGTTGGGGCAGATAGACTGGAAAAAAGTGGTCACAAAGGAGTTAGGTCCATGCCTTTGGAATCTGGATCAAATGCATTCTGATCTGGCCTGGACAGACAGGCAGGATCTGATAGTAGGGACAATGTCTTATGACAGAGGTAGGATGAGTTAAACACCTACAATTTAAAATAAGACTGAAAAGTACAAATGTATTGCACCTTTCATCATCATTGAAATTTAGTTCTCTGACCATAACTGCATTTATCATTGGTATTGTAAAACAAGCAAGGAGTCCTGTGTCACTTAACAACTAACAGCTTTATTTACCTCATGAGCTTCATGGGAAAGTGGAATTTTCTCCCGTGAACGCTCATGCAAGAAATAAATTCGTTAGTCTTTAAGTGCCATAGGACTCCTTGTTTGTTTTACAGAGAAAGTACTGCCCTGGAGCATACTTTAAGATGCTAGCAAGCTGCTTTGTAACCTTCCCTCTGGCATTTAGAAAGCAGCTTTTACTGATTTTTGCTATTTGACTATATTGTGGCATTGTCTTTTCTAAGTGGATTTGTCAAATTCTGTATGGTGATAAGAAGTACATCTTTAATGATCACCGTTTATAATGACACAATTTTGCTATTGTTGTGTATCTCCTATCATTACACTGACAAATTTGTGATGGCAAAGTTTCTGACAGAAACCCCCCCTGATTTTTGTGGGGGTGTCTTCTATTTTAAGAGCAAACCGTTCCCCCCTCCTCTATTTTCTTATCTTCTATTAAGTCTTGTTTGCATTTGGCTCCCATGAAAGTGAAATATTGACAGTGATAATCAGGGCTGGCTCAAGGGGCTGTGGCTCCCCAAGCTGTCTGTCACTTTTGCGACACCCCCATGTGGGCGGGGGGGCAGCCCAGAGGTGGTGGGGTGAGAGAGCAGAGTTCACCCCATGGGCTGGCCCACTCCACCCCCATGGATGGAGTGGCTGGCTTGGGGAGGGCGGGAACATGGGGTCCAGCTTCTGTGCCGGCTCATCCTGCCCCCAGAACAGTGCCATGGCACCCCTAAGCCAGTGGTGTCCTGAGCCAGGGCCTTCTTGGCCTATGGCTAGAGCCATCCCAGGTGCTAATCAAAGTGAAGCATAGGACAGCCAGCCATTCTGGTGGCGGCAAATCACATGGTAGACAAGGCCTATACAACAGACAAGTTGTAAGTCAGTATTGCTATACCTGCAAAGGATTGTGGGTCAAGAGAGCCATGGGATAGCTTTTCAGCCGATCTGTGAATTGTTGACCAAATTGAGTTGAGAATCACTTTTGAAAGTTAAGCAAAGAATTGAGACAACCTTAGACCAGTCCCTGTTGACTAGTCAGGAGGAAGATCTTTTTTGCCCAACAAACTGCTTACTATAGATAATAAGGGTTCCATCCAGTTCAATTCTTATTTATGATAACATGAAGGACTCGTATGTAGTTTGTCCAGTTACCAGATTGGAATGAGTCAGCTGAATAGGTAGATTTGAGCTACTGTCTGTCCATAAATTAGCAAGTGCAATTTATTATATTTGACCAGAGGCACCTCTGGCACCAAACTTTCAAAGGAAAAAGACTAGAACAATAAACACATGCTACCTGGCTGCTGTTTGGGTACAAATTACTGGGAGTCTTTAATTAACACATTAAGTAGGCTGACACATTTTTAATCTATTAAGAAAGCTGCAACACCTGTTCTTCTGTGGAGATGAGTCTCCTCCCTACTCAGATCAGTGTAACTGAGGCGACTGGTCTTCCTTTCTCTTTGTTCTGAACATGGTAGTTCATCTCAAAGCATGCTGCCACATGTCTTATTGGTGCTGCTGTGGGTGCATGTCTTCCAGGTATTCTGCTGTGTGGTTAGGTAGTAGTTGCCAAGAGTTCCCCAGAATTTACTTTTGAAAAACATGATTAGACAGTGCAATAGGAATGGCTGCACCTGTGCTTTCCACATGGTTAGGTTGTGAAATAAACTCCACACATTTGTTTTAATTCAATCAGATAATGCTATGATCTATTTATTAATATAGCTATGGTTTGGATGCAAAACTACAACTGCACTCATAGCTCCTGATTTGTCTCATACACATGTGTACACCAATCTATATTGACTTCAACAGAATTACTTCTGAATTAAATCATCAAAGAGCCACAAAAATTGTACAAGTTTAACTAAGTAATTTTCTAAATCAATTCAGTTAAATTAGTGCAACTCTTTCCTTGTGTTAAATTGGTTTAAGAGTGTCTTATATGGATGTAACTTGATTCAGTAAAACAATTTGACTGTCCAAGGTAAAAGAATTGAATCAATGTAACAAAATCAATTGAGAAAATCATTTTGTTAAAATGGTGCAATTCCCAAGCGTACACCAGCTTTAAGTGAGTGGAGAAGTAGACCCATGTTGTCACTGAGGTCTTTAATCAATGAGCATGTGGCCTTATTAAAGACTGCAGGATCTAAACCTGGGAGATTTTTTGACATATCCTTTTTATTGTAAGTGACATTTTCATATATTCATGTAGAACAGGGGTCTCTCACATGCGGCCCATGGGCCGCATGCGTCCTATAAAGCTATTTCATGTGGCCCACAACAACACTTTTGTTACCAATATTTGCAATATCATTGTATGAAAAGGTTTCAGTGCTGTGGCTCTCAAGCTAACATACTAGTTCTCATGCTGCCCTTGTGGTGATTTGAGTTTGAGACCCCTGATGCTGAAGATATGAGTAGGAAGAATAAAATAACAGTAGTACAGTAACAATAGTAATAGAGCTGTGTGAAAATTGGAATTTCCTTCCTAAAGGAAATCCTGCTTTTTTCCCCCACAACGTTTGTTATTATCCCAAATTGGGCCAAAAGTCAAAATATAAATATTTTTTACAAACTAAATTTTAATTTGGAAACATTGAAGTGAAACACTTCATTCTGCTTTGTTGAACTGAGTTGAAACTTCCAGTTTTGAGTTAGTTTGATATTAATGCTATCTGCCCTTTGGTGCTTCATACTCCTCCTCTATAGCCCGAGCTCCTTGGCTGTCCTACATCTCCCATGATGCAGCCTGTGTCATGTGACACCCCCCGCCCCATGCTGTATCGTGCAACTTGGTCAGAGGTGTCCACAGTACATCACTGGAGACTGTGGTCTGTTGGAGAAGCCCCAAATCAGGAGAAGAGCAAGGATGAGTGTACAGCTTGATAACCTTACAATGAGTCCTACTTACAGATGATCAGATACGTAACATTTAAAACCTGTCTAGGACCATAGGTAAAAAGAAGCCCAGCCAAGGAGCTGCAAATTGTAATAATCTACCAGTGCATGAGAAATTAGCCCCATATGTATTCCCACTCACCAAAACCTGAAGTGGAAGGGAGGTAGCTCAGGAGTCCCAAAGGAAACCCCAGAAGTAGACACTCAAACAGCTGACATATCCCAGCCCCGTTCCAGTCCCTCCAAAACATAGCTGCATTTCAACCTCTGACATAGTCATCATTTAACTATCATTATTTGTATATGTTTAGTAGAACAAATCACACGCTCTTCCAGTTTCTAGGTACATTCATCCAGCTATGGAACACCACATGGCAGCATGTGACCTTGCTCAGTCCCCAGTCACAAATTACAGAGTGACAAGTGGGGAAGAAGTGGAAGAGAGAGGTTTTGTTTTTTTTTTAACTGAATACAATTTGTGCATTTACAGTTGTAATGCAATGATGGTAACTGGATGACTGCTCTCATTTTCTCAGTAATGATCCAGTCCCTGCACTGAGATAAATTACAGGCTTTGGGCCTCATAGTTAGTCCCCTTGGAAACCAGATTATTGCCTTGTAAAATAGAGCACTTCAATTATCTGCTAAATAGTTTCAATTATTGTGCTTAACCACTTAGCAACAAAGGCTGTATTATCCACTATGTCGCATACAATTTAGCTTGAACATTGAAAGGGGACCTGCAATTTATTTTTTAAATTCAGTCAATAGCAGGAATACATTTGGATAATGCCCCCCCCCATGACAGGTATTCAGCACGTTATTACTGTACGGTGTAGAACCTACATTTTAGACCATTTTTAAAAGTACTCTCTATCTTAAGTGATCATCCCATAGAATTTATAAGTAGTATCTATCAAAGCCCTGATTCAAAGCTCACTGAAGTCAATGGAATGGCACATTGATTTCAGTGGGTTTCAGATCAGGCCATGTCTCCACGATGATAAGGGCCACTGATGTTTGACCAGGTACAGCACTACTCTATACTAGGAGACTACATTGGATTTCAATGCTTGTAAGGCACACACATTGTATACATGCAGCTGGTGCACAGGAAACTTTGTGTTCTGCCTTTGTCTAGGAATTTATTTTCAGGTTATATAGAAAAACACCAGATAGCAGTTACAGAGAATATACTTATAAGTTGTTTCACCTCCCTCCAGGCTAACTGGTGAGGACAATAATTCTTTCCAGTATGATTGACCTTTTATTTATTTAGAAAAAAGTAAGCAAAGATATTGTAAGCATTTTGTAATATTAAAAGCATTTCTGCTGTTATCACTGGTGTTATTAATCATATCTATTGCTACGAGGCCTCCTTGTTTTAGGCATTGTACGAACACAGAGGAAGACACAATCCTTGCCTCCCAAAGAGCTTCCAACCTAATTTTTAAGTATTTTTAAAACTATAGCATAAATTCTGTTGTCACATAAGTACAATTCAATTTCTTTTGGAACATCCTTCAGACTTTCAAGTGAAATTCAGCTTTGTTACAGCTGTCCTCTTTAAGAGTTGTTAATCTACTGACTTTCATGTTAGTTAAAAAACAAAGAAGAAAAGCCAAGTATATTTAAAAGCTTACGATACACTGACTACACTTCTTAGCCTGCCTTTTAAGGGGACTGAATTCACATTGCTACAGCTGAAGGAATACTATTTAAAAAGCCACCATTTCTGTGTGTAGTGGCAGCCATACTTTATATCTATGCCAACTAGCAAAATCTAGTGTGAGTCAACATTTCTATTTCTTCCCTCCCTATTTCCAGCTGCATGCTGACATTTACTTCATCTGAGACATGGGTAATCACCCCTTCGTCCTTTGGAGTTATGGTGTTCACTCAGAACTAATAGACCTACAGATGGAAAGAACAGAAGATATTATTATTGTAGCTTCCAACATACCATCTCCAGGGTGATGAGTCCTCTTCACTTTTCTCACCTCTAGTAAGATCTAATTACATGGAACTGGCCATTGTCAAGAATAAATCACCCAGTACCATCCCAGAAAAGCTTTGAACTTCTGGCCTTCTGTGATGAATGTAGTTATCTTGGCTGCTCTGAGAAGCTTGGGTTTGGTTCATCCAAGATATGTCAATTCCCCATTAAGTCACTGTCTCTTTAATGCATTGATTGACTTCTCTGGGCACTTGTCCAGTAATCCTGCCCTTTCCTACCAATCCAGCTGGGATGCCAGAACATGACAGCTAAACTGGGCCAAAAGAGCTCAGCTTGAGAAATACCAACCTGAAGAGGATCAGATAGTTCAATCTTGTGTGAGAATCAGTGTGTGTATATAAAATATTGTATTATCTGGGGTATCCAAAGGCATGATACTAAACCAGATAGTTTAAAAATTTAACTAATGTTTCAATGTGTCCAGGGCCTTAACAGTGCAGCGCCTGCCTCCAAGAACTGGCAAGAGGCAGTTGCATTCAATTCCCCCAGTCTCTCTCTCAATTTACAGTTACCAATAAACCAGCTAATGGGAAAAGGGGTACCTCATTACAATATGATGGAGTATCTCAAACAGACACCTGGACTAACTTTAACTGAATAGTGGCACCCCTGTTTGTCTTACTCCTAGCACAACTATTGTCGAAGAAGCAATTATATTGTCTTCAAAATGGTAAGCAATTACATTTTCCTTTGGCTCTATTATTTTTTTAGTTTTGTTACCTTGTTCCTGTGGAGGCTAAAGGTGTTCTTCAGGATAATCCTGACATGCCTAGGAGTAAGGACTACTGGGTTACTTCCCAGTTTATCATCTCTGAAAATCTTCCTTTATGTTTCTGAAACTAGTGTTCTCTGCACACATGTGGTGACATAAGTTTTTGACATTAAGATGCATATAGTGCACGTATCCTTCCACAGCTGAGTTCTTTGGTGCAAACATATGTCTTGGTGCATAAAAAAATGATTTAATTTGTAATGGTAGGTTTTAAATTCTTCTCCATGTAGTATTCTCCCTATTAATATTATTCTGACCTCACCATCCTTAATCTGGTGCAATATGCTCCTAACAATCCTGATTTTAAATTACTCTGGTTTTGTGGCAACTTTTTAAAACTAGAATTCTTTTCCTTTTAAGTAAGCTTTTTAATTGTGTCTTAGATGCTTATTTGGATCAATTTGCCTAAATTCTCACCAAAGAAGGCTATCTGAGAAGTGTGGTAATAGCCCTTTCTCTGGTTGATGGCTGAGACATCATTAGAATCTAAGGACCAAACTTTGCTTACTTTTCTACAATTCATAATTCATATTCCACAGTAGCTTTTTTCCTCTTATCTACATCATGAGTAGAATGTGTGCTATCAGCTCATATCATTTGGGGCCCCATTAATCCATTTCCGTCCGTAATCGTGGTTCTAGCTACACAATTGAATTCTTTGCCCATTCCGAGAAAACTGATAAATTGTATTTGTCCTGCGTGGGTTGGACACAGGGAGGGTCTTTTGTCGTATGGAGTGGAGCTAGCCTTTAAAAAAAAAAAAACTGCTGTTGCCTTAAGGCACAAAGGGTTAAATTACTCTACATCTTGTATGTATCTGCAACATTGCAGTATAGACTAATGTTGCGTATTAAGTATTTATACTGGGAAGAGGACCAAGGTAGAGATACTCTTTTTCCTCCTCCTTATTGGGCTTGATTGTAAATTCCTTTGTTGAAGTCATAAAATGATCTAATTCTGTCTTTTGGCTCTGAAGTGGTCAGATGCATGCATTATAGGTGGATGATAAATTAGTTCAGTTTTGTCAAACCCAAAGAGACTAGTGACTCTAGTCTGATTTATTTTACTGAATGTTTTGGTTCTTTCTCTTGGCTCAGAATTAATTCTGAGAAGTCTGCAGTTCTTCCTCCTGGACTATTTAAATTCACCCAATGGGAATAAGGAAGACAGGCATAGTTCAGTAAGTAGGACAGTAAGAGAAGCTAGATGGTTTTCCTCGTTCTGCTACTGAAATACTTCATGACCTTAGGTAAACAATTTTGACCCAGATCCACTAAGGTTTTTAGGCACCTAAATCTTAGACTATGGCTTCACTAGAGTTTATTACAAGCTTTCTAATGTAGCTGCTTTAACTCCATAGGAGAGAGCTCTCCAGTCAGCTTAACTACTCCCGTCTCTGTTAGTGGTGGTAGCTATGTCAGTGAGAGAAACTCTCCTGCCACCACAGCACTGTTCTCACTAACCTAAATGGTAGTGTAAACATAACCTCAGATTTAAGCACCCGAGTCCCAGTTTTAGGCTAAACTGTGATCCATAGTTCTTCCCCCACTCTGCTTGGCTGCTGCCTAATCCTGTAATCTAAACTCACTCAGCACCTAAGTTTTCAGGGTAAACATTCCCTAGATGCTTACATCTCTGCCTTTGAGCATGCACACTGCTGACTCCTGTTCCGTGAATAGCCACCTGTCTCCCACTCAAGCTCTGGTGATTCATATACCAAGGCATGATAGCTCTTTCATCACCTTTAAGAGTTGGGCTGGAAAGAGAATGGGCCTGTAGCCACTGATTACGGACCTGCCTGGGAAGTTGGATACTCAGGGTCCAGTGACACTTCTTAATTGTTTATATGCAGCAGAACAGCTTCAACAAGGAGAAACTGAGGAAGTCCCACCAGAGAATATCCCAAAGCCCCATGGACACATCACCATTCTGAGCCACCCCTCCATTCAAATCATTCTAAAGTCCCCTGTAAGGCAGGGGAGGGAACTGAAGGTAGAGAATTCACATTCTAAGTGAGTGCTGTAACCACTGAGCTAACACTTTTAAGGGAGGTGGTGGCTCTACCACTTCCTCCTTCTCCAGCTATATTGCATGGTGTGAGGTAAGTGCCTAGCTCCTTCTCACAAGAAAGTACTCAGGCAGCTAAAACATGTGATTGCAGCAGAGGGTTTCTCAGGTGTAGGTCACTAAGCAGAGTCAAGTGCCTCCCTTTAGCCTGGACTTAATAGCCTAACTGCCTGAAAGTGTTGGTACTTAGGATATGTTCTGGTTGTCAACTCCCATTCATTAATTTAGGCAGTTTGCTTGCCTAAGATGCAAAATTTTGGGCATCATATTCTAAGTTGTCTCTTGTTCCCCATTCATTATATAAGGCATCGAGGGGCCTAACTCAGGCTGTAGGGATGCTTCAGTGACTTTTGCAACATCTAAAAGCTAGGTATCTCTATGCCTAAGACCTTTTGGACCTCACAGCTATGTACCTCCACTTCCCCATTTATAAAATGGGGACATTGATACAAATTCCTCTCTCAGGGGCTTTAACATTTGTCATGCTAGGCCCAAAAAGGCCAAGTAACTTAGCAAATACATGGTCCAAATCTGACCTTTCAAGACGTATCATAGGAAAATACAGTGGTAGTGAGGGTGGTTCCTTACAAGTAGACTAGAGTTTTGATATGCAAGTGTATGACTGGTAGTTGTTTGATGTTTACATCTATCTTTTTAGAGGTTAACAGAGTAGATAAACTGTTGTCATATTTATTACTGTTGTTCTATTTGATTAAGAAGTCAAAAGGGAATATTAACATCTAGATGAACCTTTGATATAAAAATGTAAACTGTTTACAATGCGAATGTAGTGAATTACCATGGTGCTTAGGAGGTGAGGGTTTTACTTCAAAGGACAATATAAGCTATTGTTCATCAGTCAAGGAAGCATCTGTGAATTGTCATCGGAGCTTGAATGGTTATTGTCTGAAGAACAACCCCCTGAGTAAAGGTCAAGCATTGCTTTTGTCAAAGCCTTCATGAGGAAATTACATGCAAGTGCACACCTTCTTACAACTATAGAGGAAGCTTGGAGCATAATTCTTTTCTCTCACATCTGTCCAAGATTCTCAGGGAAAGTTTCACTTACAAGGCTGAGATCCCAACACCAGCCTAGAATCACCCTGCTAATTCTCATGGGAGAATTAGAACAAACTCTGTACATGGACTATTTAGTTTTCATTCCTTTAAACTGAATTTCTAGCAATTGAAACTGAAACAAGGGAATGAGACCCATCCAAGTACTGGATGTACACCAGAGGGACTATACAAGCCAGCAAGTTCCAAATTCTGTTGAAATCCTGATGTAGTTCTTCCTCGATTTATCGGACCCCGGTGCCCCAGACTTCGGAAGATTCGGATAAATCTTCCAAAGTCTGGGGCCCTGGCTGTGCCACTCTGGTGGCCAGGGAAGGGGTCCCTAACCGCCCCCTCTTCTAGCTTCCAGGAAGGAGGGGGGACCGGGGGCCAGCGGCTGCTGCGCCCACCTGCCCACCCAACCTCACAGCAGCGGGCAGAGCACCTGGACAGCTGACCCCCAGCCAGCTGCGCCTCCCCAGCGGAGGAGGGGGCTGTCGCTGAGCTCTGGCGTGCAGGGTCGGGGTGCTGGAGCGGTCCGCCCTGCACCCAAAGAGTTTGAGAAAGAAAACCCTTCTGATAAAGAGCAGGGAGTTTTAAGTAACTTTACCTCTATACTAGACACAGTGCCTAATTGGGGGCCAGAGACTGAAATGCAGTAAAGGGGCTGAGTATATTTTGTTTTAGCTTCTTGATAACCAATGTGAAGAATTTCAATATTCAGGGCAGAGGGCTATTAAATGTCTGGCTGATATACTTGGTTCCGTAGTTATGAATTCTTTTTGCAGAGCTAAAACAAAACAAAACCACCTGTCCAGGTCCAGTATTTTGGACTACCTTCTTCTGAGGCACTTTAAATTATCACATATGTGATACTTCTTTCCTCTCAGCCCTGAACACTTATGCTCTCTTTACAGACTATTTTCCATATGCAGTTTATTAAATTAAACCAATATTTGTTTATAATTAAGGTTAGAGTAACACAAGAACACATCACAGGACCAGAGAATGATGAATGAGGTAATACAAGCTAATACCAAAATCTCTGCTACATCTGATGCAAGAGAAAAACAGCTCAACTCTGTATATTAATTGTACATTACTCCACTGTGCAGAAGCAAACTCAGTTCCAAGGACTTACCCAAACTTCTAAAGTATCATGCACCACAATAGTTGCTGATGGTTATCCTCAAAGTATGTTTCATATTGGGAGTCTACTATTCATCTTATGCAGTTGTTTTAGTGTATAAATCCTCTTTGTACCCCTTGAAACTGCTGGTTGTAAATATATAATTTACGAAGTTTTCTCCTTTAAATTGTCATTTTCTGCAATGCAGAAAACAACCCTGACAAAGATTTCTTCAAACTTTGTTCATACTCTGAAAATCAATATTTTGGGCATCCTGTTCACAGGAAACTAAAACAAGCACGAATGAAAAATTACATCAACACCTTCTGAGCATAGAAGAAAATGTCTTAGTTTTGTGCCTGGAAGAACTCAAAAAATGATGGATTCCAGAATGAATGAATTAACCTTGGAATTATCACACAGCACATAATCCATAGCAAGTTTCCAAGAGCATAGAGAGAATTTTTCTTACTCCTTAAGGAGACAGGATGAAGATGAAATATTTTTAAAATTGTTGTGGGGTGAGGGAGATTAGAAACACTGCAACTGTATTATATGAGAGTTTTATGTTTTCAGTGTTTGAAAAAAGTTTGTTGTATGACAGGCTGCAATGCTGTTGTACACATATCCTTAATACTTTCTTTTTTTTTTTTTACTTAAGTTGCATCTTTAATACATATATTACATGTACAAATTTATACCAGTGAAATAGTATTTCAGAAATACCCATTGGTGGCTGCAAATCAGGTGGACAAATATAAGGTTTTTTTTAAAACTGAAAATAGACCTGATCTGCAAAGTATGAATACAAGGCTTTCTACAGTACAAGAATCTTGAATCTGAAGTTACAGTTCAGATCCCATTCTGTACTGTCCCGCCTCCCCCGGACCCTACCCTGCTCCCACCCGCACCAACTGATATACTTACATCTTTTGCTAGAGCAATTAGAAAATTCTGCTGAGAATTTGGTCTGCTGTTTTCCCCACCCTTTACTGAACTATGAAATGAAATAAAGAGTTCTTGCAATTAAACATGTCCTGAAGCCAATTTGGATTCCACTCCTAAAAAAGCCTAACAGAGCATTTCCAGTGATCAGTCAGGATTCTGAATACTAATAATGCGGAGAATATACCCTCTTACACTTTTCACAAATTAGCAGAAAACTGACAGAGATTTTGGTTTCATAATTCCAGAAGGGCACACACACACAATATTTTTTGGAGTGAACAAAATAAATTAACTCTATGGAAGTTCAAGGTCTAACTGATTCACCTCTAGACTCTAACGTTTTGGTTTGTGTTTCTATATTGGCTCCCTTCCATAGACTTGCATGTAGCTCTCAGAGTTGTAGGAAATCAGAATTAACTTCTTCACAGCTGCCCATAATGCCAGATACTGCTTCTTAACAGATGGAATAGCTGTAGAAAGTAGCTGCACCCAATCTGCTATGAAACACCAGATACAGAATCATAGCAACTGAAAGGGACAATGATAGGTCATTGAGTCCAGTTGCCTGCACTCAGGGCAGAACCAAGTACCCTCTTAAACCATCCCTGACAGATGCTTGTCTAACCTGCTGTTAAAAACTTCTAACAATAGAGATTTTACAACCTCATGAGGCAACTTATTCCAGTTGTTAATCACCCTGACAGGAATTTTTTCCTAAAGTCCAACCTCAAGCTCCCTTGCTGTAATTTAAGCCCATTGCTTCATGTGCTATCATTGACAGTTAAGGAGAATAATTTTTCTCTCTCCTCCTCATAACAACCTTTTAAGTACTTGAAAACTGTTATGTCCCCTGTCAGTCTCTTTTCTAGACTAAACAAACCTAGCTCTTTCAATCTTATAAGTCAAGTATTCCAGACCTCTTATCATTCATGTTGTTCTTCTCTGGACTTTCTTAAGTTTGTCCGCATCTTTCCTGAAATGAGTCACCCACAACTGAACACAGTACTCTAGTTGAGGCCTAATCAGTGTGGAGTAGAGTGGAAGAATTATTTCGTCTGTCTTACTTAAAATACTCCTGTTAATACACCCCAGAATGATGTTTGCTTTCTTTGCAACAGTGTTATGCTGTTGGCTCATATTTAGCTTGTGGCCCATTATGACACCTAGATCCCCTTCCACGGTATTTTCTCCTAGGCAGTTATTGCCCATTTTGTATGTGTGTGGTGGATTGTTCTTTCCTAAGTGGAGTACTTTGCACTTGTCTTTATTGAATTCCATTCTATTCACCTCAGACCATTTCACCAGTTTGTCCAAATCATTTTGAATTGTGATCCTGTCCTCCAAAGCACTTGCAACCCCTCCTAGCTTGGTATCATTCACAAAGTTTATATACTGTTTATGGCATCAGCTAAATCATTGATGAAAGTATTGAACAGAACTGGATCTAGAACTGATCCCTGTGGTACCCCCCTCATTATGCTCTTCCAGCATGACTGTGAACCATTGATAACTACTCTCTGGGAGCAGTTATCCAACCAGTTTTGTACCCATCTTATAGGAGCTTCATATAGGTTGTACTTGCCTAGTTTTGAGAAAGTGATGCAAGACAGTATCAAAAGCCTGACTAAAGTCTAGATATACCACATCTACCCCTTTCCCTCTATTCACAAGGCTTATTACCATGTCACAGAAAGCTATCAGGTTGGTTTGACATAATTTGTTTTTGAAAAATCCAATCTGACTATCACTTAACATCTTATTCTCTTCTAGATGTTTGCTAATTGATTCTTTAATTTTTTGCGCCATTATTTTTCCTGGTAGAGAGGTTAAATTGACTGGTCTATAATTCCCTGGGTTGTTCTCATTTTCCTTTTTATAGATGGGCACCAATGTTCCCTGTAAGCTGCACCAGTGAGCAGTGGCGCAGCTGCCTCTGCTCACTGGCGCTGCAAACGCTGACCCCAGCACAGGTCTGCGATTGGAGGAGCCGGGGTCGGGGCTGGCAGGGAGCAGAGGAGCTGGGGTCGGGGCTGGTGGGGAGCAGTAAGTTAGAGATCGGAGCTGGGTTGGGGGCTCCTGGGCTGGGGGCAGATTAGAAGTGGGAGATAAGGTCATGCCACACAGGGGAGGAGAGGGTTGATGTGTAAGGAAATGTTTTGTTTCCCTTTCAAGTCATTGCTGCCGGATAGGTCAGTGGTTCCCAACATTTTCTCTGCCATGGCACTCCTTGCTACCTTTAATTCATTTGAGGCACACTGCCATATAGTTTCCAAATGAAGCCATATATTTTCATGAGCCAATGAGCCAATCCAGAGCTCTTTGAGTAGTTTTTCAAAAAATTTTGTGACACACCTGTGTGCTGTGGCACAGAAAACTGTATAGAACCTTATGTTACTTTATTAACACCCAGCATTTCTACAGCACTTTCCACCCCAGGATCTCTCAATGGCTCACTATAATAGGCATTCACACATGCTTGGCTCTGTGGTATCCAAGAGGCACACCCCACCTATGCTCACGTTTACGTGAATGGCCCTGACAATACATTATAGGCAAACTACATGTGTCCTCTCATTTTGATATCTTTACCAAGTGCTATAAACAATGGCTTTAGAAGGAGGTGTCCCCTCCATGTATTTTTAGCACAGCTCCATTTCCAGTTGGAAGCTGGTAAAGGAAGGTTCAAAGCTTGCAGACAAAAGCACCACAAAACTGGTAGATGGGGATTGTAGCAGAGAGAGAAGGCAGCCTGATCTAACTTTTTCAGTAAAGTGGAAAAACTGTCATTGACCTTAATTAACATTAGCTCAAGTAATATATAGGCCTGAATCAGGGTGACTTCTTTTAGCTCAATGAGTGAGATCTAGTCAGAATTGGCACATTCATTAGGAATCTCTAAAAAATAATAGAATTGTATTGGCTATCTGTGACCATCAGCTCTTATCAGTGTAATTTCTCACACATTTTCTTTATGTATTTTCACATCTTCTAAAGCTGAGCTGAAATTACAGACAATCAAAATGTTTGTTGTTCTGGAAAAGGTAATGGCTGGTACACTGAATACATTCTTAGATGTTTGTCACCTATACACTGATAGAAGATAAGTTCCCATTCCTGGCCCAGTTGGTTGATATATGTGGTACGTTTCAAGCATCTAGTGCAGATGCTGAATGAGGCTGCAGTCTAATGAATAATATTAAGACAGAGCCTCATAACAGGTTGGATGTTTCTCATCTAGACGCGCTAATGCGCATCAAGTCATATCTAAGTGCTGGATTCAAGGCTGACCTAGACTCTGTACATGCATTCTGAAAATGTGACAAAGACAGGCGCCAAAAACTGAGGTGTAGAGGATGCTTGATAGGCAGCATCATTGCTTCATATTTGTTTAATAAAAATGTTAAACTAAAATACTGTGGTTTTATTAATTTACTAAAGTTTGAACAAAAAGACAACATCTATGCGATGTTCCCTCTTTAAGCTGGTGATGCAACTGAGCAAGTTATGGATGCACTTGGGGAGCCGATAGGCAGTGGCTCAGGGGCCCGGTCCTGGGACAGGGAATGGGTAGGGAACTTGCTCAGCTGCATCCATAAGTTGCTCAGCTGCATCATCGGCTTAAAGGGAACATTGATGGGCACTACATTTGCTCTTTTCCAGTCCTCTGGGACCTCTTATGTCTTCCATGATTTTTCAAAGATAATAGCCAAATATATAAGTAGTTAAGTCATTGAACCCAGACACAAGTTTCACGACTGGTAGAGTTCTTCGATTCTATACAGGATCCTACTGTCCAGATCCAAAGGGGCAGCCATGTTAGTCTAGTTTAGTAAAACAAACAAGAAGTCCTGTGGCACTGAAAGACTAACAAATATATTTATTGCATGAGCTTTTGTGGGAGAAAATCCCACTTCATCAGATACTATTGTTCTCTCTTGCACCATTCCAAAGCAAATAATCTATGGTTTGTTATATACCAGCTCTATACCACTGCCACTCTGTTCTCTTTGCAGAGAAAATGGTCAGAACTTCCCTAGGTGATGCAGATACTAGCTGATATATCAGTTGCTACAGGTGTTGACAGATTCTGTAACTCGCATCAGTTTTTAGACTGTTCAATATTTGGCTGTGGAACCAGCCCTGTAGGCGGCTCACCCAGGATTGGGAAAGCTCAAAAGTGACCAATGTGCCTGTCCTCCTAAACTGTGCTGTTTGCCGCTCATCTGCAGTCCACAGCCAAGAATCCAAGCCACTAAGTCAATTCACACTGAAGAACATTTTCCAGTGACATATTGCCATTGCCAGTGAAAAAAAAACAGATTAGACAGACTGAACATTTATTATAAAATATATTGCTTTTAGTTTGTTTATATAGATTCAGCTGATCAATACTCCTCTGTGACAAGATTGATATTTCAGTTAACTCCTGTTCTGATGCTTACAGAAGTTGATACTTGCATTGACGTTAATGGGTAAGGACCAATTCCTTGCTTTACTAAACACAATAAATGCTTGGGAGGGGTCTATTTCTCCTTCCTGTGCAGATGCTCAATTATTTCAGATTTGAGAGGCTGTTGAATGCGTGAAAATCTCACAATAAAATTTTACCCCAAAATGTGGGGGAATATCACAAAATTCTGTCTTGCAAAGCCCAGAAAAACAAGAGGAAGTCAGTGTGTTCATGCAGTCACTCACACTGGCTCAGCTAGTCACTCTGAGCCTGCTTGTGGATGCATTGAGCACTTCTTGCTTATCTGTTAATTACTTTGACCTTTTTGTTTACTTCATACTCAGGAGTTTCAGAATTTGCTACAACTGGCCTTCGGATTGAAGCATTGAACCAACATTGACATAACCTTTTCTGTTACTCTGCCAATGTTTTCAGTCAATACATATGCATGTCCCGTTACACTGGCTAAACCTGGACTGCACTTGAAACCAATACCTTTTATTTAGTTCGATGGTGGTGTAGTGCATATTCCTAAAGTAGTCACTTGAACGTCTTTATGAAATGCTAACTCCTATTTCAAAAAGGAGTGTTTCCAAAGGGTGGCAGACCAAAAGTCTGTCCAACTTTAGAAAGATCTTGCCTTCTATGTCAGCCATCTCCTTGCCTCAGCTTGCTCCCCCATTCCTAAAAATCTATTAGCATGCAGGTACAAACTGTAGCTCCAGTTACAATGGACACCACCACCTGACCCCAGCTCCTGCTAGCCACAAAACAGAGGTCACTAGGTGTTCTGTTTAACCCATGTTTAACCTTTTAGTTGCAGAACTAAAATAGTGCTTGAAGTGCATATCTAATGCAGATTATTTCTATTTACAAGATTGCAGGTCCACACTACGTTTCCTTATATTGAGATAAGGAGCTCCCGTATCTCGCAATAAGGAAAGTCATTTCGATATATTAAACCCTAGTATTATAACAAAATGACAGTTAAATCAAAACTGTTATTTCAAAATAACACTGTGTGGACGTGTTATTTCGATTTAACTGTTATTTTGATTTAACACTTTTGCCTTTCTCCTTCCCAGAGTGCTGTCCTTTCTATACATTGGGTAGGGGCATGGCCCTTCTAGGGGGCCATCTTGCCACACCTCCCATGGTGCCCCTCTCCTAAATCGAACTAGCAAGTCCTGTCCATGGACATGCTATTTCAATTTGAGTTTCTCGTAGGGACATGTTAAATTGATTTAAGTTAAACTGATTTAATGATTTTTGTAGCAATTCTATTAAATTGATTTAACTTAAATCAATTTAACTGCCTTTGTGTGGACATAGCCTTAGATTGAGGCATGCTATAGAAACCTGCCAAGATTCATTGGTTATTACAGAATGCCACCATATGGGCCATGAATAGTTAATTAGACAATCAGTGGCTACAGGAAAAGGAAATAATTTAGAAACCTTGGAATAAATAGATTTGAAAGACCTCATTTTCTAATGGAAATGATAAAACAATTATTTTATAGCTGGTGTTCAGGGTTTCTATTTATTCTGCCAAGGTCTGCATTTCTACCTTGTTCCCTGAGGATACTGTTATACCAGTTACTACTTATAGGTGTTGCTTGTAAAGTGCTTTGTGGTCCCTTGAACCTGAAAGGTGCCATGTAAAACAAAAATTTGGTTCTCCTTGTTTATCGGGTGAGCAATCAAGCAAGGTAGTAGATTGAGTGCTGACCTCACTTAATGTCATTTTTGAATGCACTTCAGGGTCAAGATTATGGTATTTTTTCAGGGGAAACCACTGAAAAACTTTTCTTATAAAACACAATTTCTCCTTGTATTAAAGAGAGCATTTTCAAAGGCATTTGAAGCAAAATTTTGACTTGCTACTCCCATCTTGTAAACTCAGTGCAATTCTTGAAATGGGTTGTCATTCTCCAAAAAACAAATGTTTCACTTTTTTCAAAATGTTTGCAGTCTGGCCGTCATAAACATCCCTGGAATAACAAATGTACATGCATGTGTGTGCACATATGTGCAAATACTTATGCACATATGATGTAAGGGGAAAAACATCAAAGGAAAAACATTTCTTTTTCAGATTTCCAAGTTATAAGGAATGAGGGGGAAGAAATGAAGGCTAAATGGAGATTACAAGAGAACAGTTTTAATTTCACAAACCTATTATGATTTCTTTCCCCCAACTCCTCCTTTCAGGGCTCATGGAGTTTCTGGGCTTAAAATGGATTTGGCTGGGAAGTTTGCTTGCCTTCCTAGTCCTCTAATTGAAACATTAGGCTCATCTCAGCAGGGACTGTGCTTTCTTATGTGCTGGAGCTCATTATAAGTGCTACTGCAATACAGATAATATCCAAACATTGTGATGTGGTCCATGCCTTTCTGTGTGAGTTTAAATGAAACGTGACCCAATGACTTAGATTAGTAGTTATTAACTAACCAGACCTGTTAACATTAGAATTTTTTTCTAACTTCACTTGCTAGCAGATATCCTTTCTTCTGTTTTATTTTCCTCACAGGTTCCCAGGGACAAGGGCTGTTGTCCCTTGTCAAGTCAACTAATGGTATGTTGTCTAAAATATTTAATTTTTTGTACCACTTCTACAAGTTGAAGCAAAATGAGGGAATTTGGGCTGAAAGTGAAAGTCTGTGGGTGGCTTACAACAGGTATCTATGAGCTATCTTGATGCAGAAACACTGTGAACACCTGACTTATCAGTTTTACAATGAGATAAATTTGCCAAGGTCAGCTATTAGAAGGTGTATTTGGCTTACAGTAAAATTAAAATGCCTGGTCTTCACTATGTTTTTACCTCAGAATAGTTCATGGATGTTAGTTTCCAAGGGCGAAAAAACACAGCTTTTTAGCAGTGAAGACAAGTCCCAAAGCTCAGTTTGTTAGGTAATGTGGGTTGGGAACACTGTTGACAGAAAAGCCCCTCATATCATTCTAGAGTCTTATAGCAGAGGAGGAAGCAGCTTTCATGGGCTCTAAATAAATCCCCATCCAGCTGTCTTCAGACAAGGAAGAGCTTGGGCCCAGGAGGAAAACTCCTCTAATGAAGATGTGGGGCCAGAGAAGAGAAAACTCTTCAATAAGGAGAAATATGCACAAAAATGTTGATGCTAAAATGTGTAGTAGAGTAAGTTTAAGTGCTGCCACTTTGTTTCTGTTCTTTGGTTTTTCTTAAAAAGAAAAAAATAAAAGCCATGAATGAACCCTTTCAACTTAAACCTAGCTTTCTCTCAAAAAATTATGCCTCGTTCATTGAAGCTACAAACATTCCCGTTTGACTCAGATTGACGCATTTGGTCTTTGCAGAAACACCAGAACAGCAGCAGATCTCAGAGGTAACCGGAAAAGGTCACTTCACTTTCATTCAAAGGCTAACATCATCTCTTCCTTCTGTTCTTAAAAGTCAATAAGAGAAAACAAATGGCAACATGATGCACTCACGCAATGATCGAAAAGTTCTTTTCCAGCTGTGAGCATTAGTGAAAGACCCAGTCTTTCACCACTCAAGCTTGTTGACCACCCTGGGAGAGAAGGAATCATAAGCTTTTAAGTGCAAACCAAATGCCACCATTGAACTAGCAGGAAATTCAAATTCCTCTGAACTGTCTGGGAGCCAGCAAGGGAATGAATGGCACCATTTCGAAATCTGGCACTTAAAGACTAACCGATTTGAAGCTTCAAAGCATCTGACAAAGTGGGGTATTCTCCCACGAAAGCTCATGTGATACATAAATCTGTTAGTCTTTAAGTGCCACAAGACTCGTTGCTTTTTTTGCTTTACTGGACTAACACGGCTGCCCCTTTGGAACATTTTGAAATGGTACCTCAGGATCATCGTCTGAGGCTTATTTTGCATGCAATGTTATACCAGTTATTTCAAGTATCATTGAAAATACATGTAGGTAAACCAGAGCAAAAAGATGTGTGAAAACTCTTAAATAGATTAGCAGCTAATCTTATATTAGTTCTGTTTAGGAACAGCTTTAAGTTAACCCAAATTGAGCCACTACTGTCGGCTTCCCAGAGTTGAAGATGGCTTTAACCAGATTGGTTTAAAGCCAATTTAAGTTTAAACCAGTGCCATTTCTGTGCTTTAAATGAGGCCTCAGACTTAATAGCATGTGTATTAAGATCAAAGAAGCAAGTCCGGGGCCAAGCTGATGAGCGTGAGAGAGAGGAAGAGAGCATGGATTAGTGTAGTATTTAAAGTAGCAACAAATTTCATGCCAGTGAATAGATGGAGCTCACTGACAAGGAACTGGGATATAGTGAAGTTGAGTTAGTGTCCTAGATTATTTTACTCTATTTTCCCAATATGAAATTGCATTTTCAATTGATCAGTCTCCATATCTAGTAAAGATGTTTTTCGAGGAAAAAATGATTATGTAGGTGAGCATCACCCCACTCACACAACGCCAGAATAAGTGAGTCCTATAACAATAAAGAGCTGTTGGGTTGAGGAGATGAATCCAAACCCTCGCCCGAGGTCACATGATGGAGGGCAGTGTAGCCAGCTTACTGCTGCTACTTCAGCCTTTTGTGATATGCGGATCACAGACTTCATGTAAACACTGATCCTGTGGTTTTTCCCTCAAGTCTGCTTTCCTCCTCCCCCCCCCCCGCCACTGCTCTTTCTACACTGCCATTCACATTACTGTATGCAGGGCAAGAGCACAGGTTTCCTTTTTGTACATGCTGTGCACCTACTCAGTATTAAGATACACTCACCTCTAGCACCAAATCTGGACTGAAACCATACCAAGGACCTAGCACTGGCCTTCTGTGCTGGGGCATTTTCATTGGTAAGATTTCACTTCTTTATATTTTGAATTTTCACCTGAATCATTTTAACCCCTTAAAACATTTTTAATTGACTTTCAGTGAGCTTTGAAACCAAAGCTCAGCTTAATGAGTCATTTCTAAAAGCAATAAAAATCCAGACCAAATAAAAATGCAATCAGGTATCCCCAGATAATGTGGTTTTTTCCCTTCCAGTTATGGGTTAAATTCATATTGTGATGTAATGGTGCCCTTTCCTGATGCAGCTCCAACTCTCTTGAGACATCCCTAGCCCCTGCCCCCTGACAAGTCATTCTTTCTTTTCTAAAGTTAGTATTATATGCACTCCGACACCCATATAAAAGATTAATGCAAAATTAGTTTGGTCTGTTTGAGGGTTTTATAATGAATCAGGTTTTTCATGTATAAACTGTGCAAATTGTATACCTATAGCAAGCAACTGAGCTCTGTCAGATGCCAAGATGAATGAACACAAGTAAGAAGACAGCACCACATTGGGGACCAGGTCTCATGGCAGGTGGCTCTAATGGATGCAGTTCTTCAGCTTTCATTAAATTAGCTGCCATCTCTACAAAAGGTGTCATGCTAAGCCCAGCTGATGGTTTTCTACCCAATCTACTTGCAGAAGAATGACAACAGTTGCAGAGATCTGTTTGCAATTTACATCTTTTTACAATTTGTTCCTTAAACAAACCTGTGGTTGCTGTGTGCATGCATATAAAACTTTGCTAGAACTATAGGTGTTTGCTAAATGGCTAAAATATTTTTATATACTTGTGCAGACTAGTATGGCCCTGTCAAATGTCTTCTAGGAGAGATCATGTTCTTTCACAGCAGAGGTTAACTTGAAAAGACAGTATGGACCAGTGACTTAAGTACTGTGTGACGCCTTAGAAGATATAGGTTCTAGGTCTACCACTGATTTGCTGTATGGCCTTGAATAAGTCATTTCACCTTTCTGTGCCTTTATTTCCTCTTCTACCCTTTGTACCTGCAGAGTGTCTATTTAAATTGCAACATCTACAAGGCAGAAAGACTCTCTTACTATGCAAAAAACAAACAAGGAGTTTAGTAGCACTTTTAAAGACAGACAAATTTATTTATCACATGAGCTTTTGTGGGAGAAAATCCCACTTC
Organism: Podocnemis expansa; assembly: GCA_007922195.1. Lineage (NCBI taxonomy): Eukaryota > Metazoa > Chordata > Testudines > Podocnemididae > Podocnemis > Podocnemis expansa. Next base: position 48,410,052 of record ML682005.1, read on the forward strand.
ATCAAATGCTTGAAGATGGGGAACTTACAGAATGGGAAGAAAATAAATGCAGGGAAGTGTGAGTCATAGGATCAGGTCAGACTGTTACAGCAAATTAAAGCAATTTAGATTCAAACAATGATGAACAATATATAGAGGGAGGTGAGGTCAAAGCACTTATTGTAATAAGAAAAAAACCTGATATCCCTATTTAATCCTAAATCTATGGTGTCAGATCTGCATATGAATTCCAATTCTGCAGTTTGTCTATGAAGTTTTGACTTGTTATTCATTTGTTTACATACGGCTGTTAACAAATCATCTATGGAATGAGCAGGGAAATTGAAGTGTTGCTGTATTGGTTTTTGAATGTTGTTCTTTCTGCTGTCAGATTTGTGTCCATTTATTCTTTTGCACAGAGACTGTTCTGTTTGTCCAATGTATAAGGCAGAGGGGTATTGCCAGCACATGATGACATAAATTTCATTTGTGGATGACAAACAAGGAGTCTAGTGGCACTTTTAAAGACTAACAAATTCACTTATTGCATGAGCTTTAGTGAGAGAGAATCCCACTTCAGACGCTTGAAGATGAGGAACCTATAGAATGGGAGCAAAAGAAATGCAGGGAAATGTAATTCTGTAAGTTCTCCATCTTCAAGCATCTGATGCAGTGGTATTCTCTCCCATGAAAGCTCATGTGATAAATATATTTGTTAGTCTTTAAAAGTGCCATCAAGCTCCTTGTTTGTTTTGCTGGAGTAGACTAACAGAGCTACCCCTTTTTAATTGGTGGATGAGCAGGTAAATGAGCCCTTGATGCAGTAGTGGCTTTCATTAGGTCCTGTGTTAGTGTCTTTTGTGCAGATGTATGGGCAAAGTTGGCAACAGCGTTTGTTGCAGGGATATGTGCCTGCTTTAATGTTTCTGTTGTTAAGCAGATACTCACCAGCACCTACAGACCATACAAGAAACCTTAACTGTATCCATTTAAATCTAGTATTTTCCAGCAGAGGATGGGGCCAGCAGCATTGCTGGCACTGGGCATAGAGGGCATGAGATTGCAGCCCCAGCATCAGTGCCCTGGGCCATGGGGTCTGATCTGGCTGCTGCCACTGGAGCAGCCCAGCCCTGCAGCCCCAGCTGGAGTCAGATTGTTGACCCGGCCCTGTGTCCCTAGCTGAGGTGGGGCTGGATTCAGCTGCCAATTGGACTGTTGATGGGGCTGCTGCCATCATAGTGGTGGCAGCCGGATCTGGCCCCAACTCCAGCCAGTGCTGCAGGGTCAGGCCTGCTGTGGTCAAGGCAGCCAGATCCAGTCCCAGTCCTGACCCTGTCCAGGGCTGCAGGGCTGGGCTTGCTGCAGCCATGGCAGCCAGATCCAGCCCTGATGGAGCTGTGCCTGCCATGGCAGCAGCAGTCAGATCCAGCTCCAACTCCAGCTGACACAGTGGTGCTAGCTGGACCTGACCTGCCGCAGGGCAGGATTGGACTCAAGGGCTGGATTGGGCCCTGGGAGATTTTTGGGGCCAGTGACATGTCTCATAGGGGGTATGCCATACACTTTGAGGAAACATCAGACTAACCCAAAACTGTGCCAACCCCCCTTTCTCACTGAGAGCTTGTATTTAGGGGTAGCCAGGGGCATCACTGGCACCAGGCACATGGAGCACATGCCCCGAATCTCAGCGCCAGCACCCTGGGTCTGGCGGGACCCCCCACTCCCAGTCCTTGGCCAGGGATCCAGGGCCCCAGCCGCCTGCAGCTGCTCCCAGTCCCGGCCCCGGTCCCGGCCGGGGATCTAGGGCCCCAGCCACCCGTGGCCGCTCCCAGCCCCGCCCCAGCCAGGGGCATGGCCTGTGGCCAGGGTGCGTGGCCTGGGGCCATGCCCCGGTGCTTCCCTGGGGGTAGCACAAAAATTGCCCCACAGGTGAAAGTGCCATACCCCATCCATGTTTCACCATTCCAATATAACTCCTGTTATTCCTAGGCCAACCAGCTGGTTTCCAGTACTCGTATCCCTCCTCATGAGAGTAATACTGCTTTAACCATTTCCAACTTTTTCCCTACTGAAAAAAGAAAAACATGCGTTATTCCTATTGCACCTGATCCCAGGCTGACAACCACTGAATGGGTGCATAGGCAAAGGGATGTAATGTGCAACTCCCACAATGTACAGCTCCATATTACCAACTCTGTTCTCACTTGTTACCACAAGACATCGTTTCCTTCTAGAGGTGCTGGGTTCAGGGGAATAACTTATTACTAAATGGAATAGAATTTCAATCTTTGATTTGACAATGATTCTTCTAGCATCAAGACATGCTAAGCAACAGTCCCAAATTGATCCCTAAAAGGGTTATAGATAGAGCCCTGCAAATCTGCGGATATCCACAGATATCCATATCCGCAGATACAATGCAGATATCTGCAGACCATTTCTTGTGGATGCAGATCAGATACAGCTCTGCATATTTTTACCTGCAGAGCTACAGCCCTACAAATATGTGACTATCAGTGAATATCCACATTGTATCTGCGTGTGTGGATACAGCATGGATATCCACAGACCATTTTGTGTGGAAGTAGATCGGATATGGATCGACATATTTGTATCCATGCAAGGCTCTAGTTATAGATAATCCTGCCTCTAAAAATCTCTTCCAGTTTAGTAGCATTTTATGTCTTTCTAGTTGGGAAACAAGTATTGTTTTACTCTGCTGAAGGATTCAGTGGCAAAATCCATTCAATGAAAGTTCATTAATACCCATTTCTGCTCACTATGCCTCCAAGATGATGACCAAAGTGTTAGAATCTGTAATAAATTTTTAACCTTTTCCAAGTTCTGTTGGGATAAGCGAGTCCTCAAAAATGTCAAGATATGGCATGAACCCAAGTAAGTGAGGAATTTATAGCAAACCACATATATAGAAATCTCACTCAGGATTCCTTTTTATTAGATTATGAGGCAGGGGGCATGAGTACCTTTTTCTGCAGTAGAGAATTTAATGCTGGGGAATTTGTGACCAAAACTAGAGTCAAAGTTGCTAATGAATTCTATTTTAACTCAGATTAGTTCTGGAGGGAGACAGTATTTCAGTGATGATTGAGGCAGGCTTTAACAAAACATGTTGAATTTACAACATGAAATAACTTCTAAACGTGGCACTGATGCTGCTGTAGTCTAGCTTGGTTGTATATTCAGTCTTGGTCTTTGCAACTGGTTTCTGTTTTTGTGTGGCAGAAAATCTGGGAGCAAACAGAAGGGGTGTCAGAGTGATGTTCAGGGTGTTGCAGTCACTTTTAAACAGTCTACAAAGGCATAAGTATTTATAGGACAATAGGAAGGATCCTATTAGGCCCTATCTCCTTCCTTTCACGTTGAATGTGCTTTACTTTGAAGGGGGGCCTTCAGAAGAACCCATTTCAAAGGTTCACTGGACTGCAACAGAATGGGGGCAAGGAACCAGCAAAGATCTTTCTCCTAAGAAGACAAAGGGACTGAGAATGGTGGACTTTGTGAGATCCTGACTAGAGGGCTATGTTCACACGTAAACTGTTATTTTGAAATAAGTTATTTCGAAATGAGTTATTTCAAAATAAAGTCCTTATTTTGAAATAAGTTAATTCAAAGTAAGAAAATGTTAATTCGAATTAAGGGAAAGCCTGCTATCGAAACGGCTGTTATTTCAAAATGGTTATTTCAAAATAAGGCAGTTCGGACATGTTGTTTCGAAACAGTTGTTTCAAAACAATGGTGTTGTTTCAAAACAATGTGTCCAAATGCTGTTGTTTTGAAACAGCCATTTTGAAACAATAGCTATTTTGATTTCAAGCGAGGTTTTACTGTTTTGAAATAACGGTGGTTATTTCAAAACAATGGGTCCCGTTGTTTCAAAATAATGGAACGTCATGTGGACATAAGAAATTTTATTTCGAAACAGTGACTGTTGTTTCTAAATAAAACTCTCGTCTGAACACAGCCAAGGAGTAGTCAGTCATCTTGTTGGGAGTACTATGGTAAAAATCTCACCCTGAACTATAGTTTTTTTTATAAGTCTAAGCCTCTGGAACACATTTTTCACTTTTATTCGCATGTAACCATTTCCGACTCTAGCCTTCATACTTGAACTCCTATCTCCTTTTGTTAATAAACTTGCATTACTTTTAATCTAAACCCACCCAGGCTCTGTTTGAATTAAAGTGTTAGTTAACACCAGTTAAAGTGTGTGCCACTTATCTCTTTTAGAGGAACAAATTAAACGCATTAGCCTTCTGTATAGACCAGGAAAGGGCAGTGTCAACAGTTTGAGAAAATTCAGACTAAGGGGCATTAGAGTTATCATGCCAGATAACTAAGGCTGATGGAGGCCTTGTGGTATACAGATGGGCTATTGGAATCAGAGTTGATGATCCAGGGCATTTTGTCACACGGACACTCAGTACATGTATGTATGCTAGCTGGGAACATCCAGCCATGGAAGCTAATGCGGTAGAGTATAAAGCACTCAGGATTACAGGACTAGAGATCACACAACCCCTCACTTATCTAGACTGCACCCCAAAACTGGACACTTGAGGTATGCTGCACTGTCAGAGATGTAGCAGGCATAGTTCCCTTATGCCCCATAAAGAATTGTGCCTATATATTTATTTCTCTCATTAGGGTAGTGTATTTATGCACAACCCTGTTATTGAGTTATATGTGTACAGCCATAACTGAGCTTGGAAGGGTGAGGTTGTGCGGTTTTTTTGAGAGTGTAATTACCCCTGAAAATGTTGGTGGAATTCTCTGTGCACATTCGCAAAAGAAGATTCAAGGTATTTAATGTTACAATGTGCAGATAAACAAAATTCTTTCCTAAATTGACTCAATTTATTTCATTTCTGGAGAGTTGTACAATTAGTCTTACTGTCTAGGGACCCCTGCTGTGCCTACAATATGGCTCTTGGTCCAATACAGCTGTAATAGACTATAGTGGGTCAAATTAGAGAGAGAATTTCAGACAAAACTGACGAGTTTATTATAATCAGACTCTGATGTTTAAAAATTTTTTCCACAAGTATATCAAAATATAAATACTCCACTGAGCATCCCTGGGGAACCCATGATTCTAATATCATGTCAATCTCCTCATTTGCATTTCATTGAATCCTGTGAATTATTCTTATTAAACATTCATTTCTGGTTCCTACAGAGTCAGTGTTTACTATGAATGCTTATTACTAATAGCACTGCAATCAGTATTCTAGATTTATAATAGGGAACAAATTAACTGGGTTTGTGTGCTTATATCATGCAGTGTAAAATTGATGAAGGACATGCTGGAATAAATGATGTCAATATGTATACACAATGGCTTGCATTTAGCAAAATGATTAAAATTCTTTGTGGAAAATACACACTGCATGTATTTTGTTAATACTTTTTGATTCCCCATCCACTAGTCACTGTCTAGTGACTTTGGAGTCTTTCTAGTAAAGTCTTTTTTTAAGTAATACACTTTCTCCAGCTTCTAGTTTGTCATGTGTTAGACCCTAATCTTGGAAAATGTTAAGGATGTGCTTAACGCTGAACATCTGACTGGTCCTGGAAAGGTCAGTGACACTGCTCAGATGCATTCTCTCAACGCAAACTGCTTGCAAAGTGTGTCAAAGACCTCTTTTCCCAAAATGAATATCCCAAAGGAGTCTCTGGAAAGGTGTTGAAAATAGCTATAGCACATGCTTAAGCATCTGCACATTTGAGGCTTGGCCCCTGATCCAGCAAAAATTGCACGATAAATGCCTAAAATGAGAAAGTTGAGTTGATTATAATAGAAATATTGACTCTTTCTCAGGCAGTGCTATAATAAAACCTTTTGTGTGAGTTTGGGTTATCAGATAATTGTAGGTTCTTCAGAAAGGAATGGCAGTCATGCTTGTGCATCAGAGAGTAGAGTTTTTCTGTTGTTTGTTCCTACTGTACTGTTTGGACTTAGATATATTTTGGTCAATGCTCCTTGTGAATGTGAGTCTTGGATGCAGAAATGATTATCTAGTTAAGATTAAATTTAAATCTGATCTTTCTGCTTTCCACATTGTAAAATTACCTAGATTCTTCTTGTTTTTGTCCTTCTGTAATCAGCTTATTGTTTGAAGTTCCTTCTGTCACAATTGATTTGCTCTATAATGTATTAAATTAGTGGGATGTACAATATTCTAATGTCTTATGATGCTTTTTCCACAGTGCTACCCTTGATCATTAAGTCAGTGTCTTGATGTGAAAATGTTCTATAGTCACACTTAGATTTGCTGCTAGTTGTATGCACATAAAGAGAGTGTCTTATGTATAAATGGATAAATCAGACACAATTTTAGTCAGTGTTAGAAATGATACTATGGCTTATATAATTTCTCATTGTATTTGCAGCTTTGAATTGCTCTTCCAAAAAAAAAAAAACCCAAGAACAAACCATAACCTTATCCAACACTTCATCTCTCATCAGCAATGCCAGGATCCCTTCTGCAGACATCATCAGCCCAGGATTGTTCTTCATCAGTATTCCAAAGCAAAATAAAAATCAATGCCTAAAATAAATCCTAAAGTGACAGCACCATGTGATGAATCCCATTCTAGTGATGCTAAAGGGACATCAGGTGCTGAACCTGAAACTTTCTATTTAAATAGTAATTCATTGTCAAGCTCTGACTACAGATGGATTCACCAAAACATCAGCTACAAAGATTAATGAAACAGTGTGAAGCAGTAAATGTATGAAAATCTTAACCATGCTTTGAATTTGCAAGGTGTGTTCTAATTATATTGGGATGGATACTGAGGTGTAGGTGCTAAGTAGAAGAGTTTATGATTTGTATAACTGTTTGGTTTATAGAGCCACAGGCCACCTTTCATTGCACCTTATTATAGATTTTTAAGTGGTTATATTAGAAATGTTTGGAACTGGGTAACTTAGGGAGCTAATAATGACATAATGTGCTTTTTATCACTGGGTTTCTGTGCTCAAACCATCTTAAGGACCTGCTCTTTCTTCTCCTGGGAATCTTGCCATTGATTCTAGTGGGAGCAGGATTGGGTTCTAGGTCTGTAATGGCCAATTGTCATTTTCATTTAATAGCATATGTGGAATGAGCTAGAGGAATCAGTCTAATGCCCAGGTTTAGCTGTGCTGGCATCACAAAGGACTGAAAGGGCCTGGGCTCTCCTCTCCTCCACTGATGCTAGCTGGAGCAATTCTTGTTCCCAAGGACTGTTTCAGTGGCACAAGTTGGAGAAAGGTCCTTGAGTGCTTATCCTGGAATAGAGTAGCGGATGACAAGGCAGCAAAGGTAGCAAATTCTAAATGAGTATAGAAATTACAACTTGTAATTTGACTATGGAGCTCATTGCCGCAGCTTATTGAGGCCAAGGATTTAGCAAGATTAAAATGGGATTTGACATAGATAACGAGACTGTCCTGAGTTGTTACAATTAATAAACCAAAAAAAAAAAAAGTTCTGGAAGGATTTATACCTCTGGCTTCTGAACTTGAATCAATTTCTAGTTATTAGATCAAGATAAGACTTAACATGGGGAGTAGATTACCCCATCGTCTGTTTCAGTGCAGCACTGACCTTTGGTCAGGGGTCTGAAATTCAAATCACCACGAGGGCCCCCTGAGGATTAGTAGAGGGCCGCATGGGGGATAGAACATTAGCCCGAGGGCCTCACCATTGAAACCCTTTTCATACAACAATATTGCAAATATCGGTAACAACAGTCGTTGAGGGCTGCAGGAAATAGCTTCAGGGGCCGCATGCAGCATGCAGGCCACGTGTTTGAGACCCCTGCCTTAGATCATCAGGAGCCCTAGATAAAGGTACGTTGAGGAACCTCTATAGGAACTAAATGTAATTAAAGCATAATTTAAAAAAAATACATGTATTGCATCTGTAAGCACTATAAGTATTTCAGATGATGAATGGTCAGTGATCAATTGAATCAATCATCAGACAGTGAATATAATTTATATAACAGGGGTGGCCAAACTTGCAGAACTCAAGAGCCGCACAAGTTGATTATTAAACCTTCAAGAGCCGCATTGAGGCATATAACCATGTATTTTTACCTACTCCAAAATTACTAAGCTTAAAATTCATTGCTCACTTTAATTTTATCATAAAAATAGGGCAAATATCAATACTCCTAATGTCAGATACTAATAATTATTTAAGGTTACCATGAAACTAGGCCTGTACAGTAAAAACGTAGCTGTTGCTAGATGTAGAACACTACAGGCTTGTGACAAGTTTTTTTTAAAATCTGGGCAGTAACATGTCAATGCAGTAGGGAAAAGATCTCTCAGATGCTGATCTCTAAGTATTGCACAATGTTTTGAATTTCATTGTGGAATATGATGCTTCACAGCAGTAAGTTGTGCCAAAAATTGAAAGTAAGCTATGTTCAGTTTTAAACTTTTCTCCTTTGTATTTTCATTTCTTAGTATTCCACATCATGTTTAGGACTTGTAAAACATGATTTAACTTTAACAACAAGTACACTGCAATAGGGGCTATGGGAAAATCTAAACATGCTATGGCTTCTCTGACCATGTCATGCTTCCCTCCCCCATCCCTGCTGCCGCTTCCCTGCTGTCTCTTACCACGCTGCTGCTTCTCTGCTCTCCCCAACCGTGCCGCACTTCTGCCCCCTACCACACTCCAGCCCTGATCATGCTCCCGCTTCCCTGCCAACATTTCCGCCAATAAACTTTTTCACTAGAATACTCATGGACAGTGAAAACAAAAGGTCTGAGGACTCAATCAGAAACAATTAATTTTAAAATGAAAGTAATAGTAAGGGAAAACACAGCTCTCATCTTAATCCTGTGAAGAGATGCACACAGGGACACCTCTTCAACTGTTCATGATCACAACAGATCAATGAGAATTTATGGGGACATAAAGTGCAAGATCAGATCCTGTTTCAGAAAGTGCTTTGGAGTCCATGCACAGAAGATATTATGGAAAAAATCCTGTTGAGTTTATTCAGTTTGGGGTCAGGCCTGTATAAATTCTAAATATCATTACAGTATTTGGTTTTTATAATACAAGTAAAATCTTTATTGGTGAGAGATTTTTTTCAGAAAGTTTGCAATACAATTTTCCATCTTCAGCCCTTCACAACAATTACTCTCTTGTCTAATGGGCTCAGATACCCATAGAGTCATTCATGAAGACTGCACTGAAATATGAATGGATTTTGACTACTGGTATACAACAAAGGAAAAATAATACATGTTGAATGCTATTTAACCAGTGGAAGTATAGTGCTGCTATTGAACTTGGCAGTGAATGTAAATTATCTTGGTAATTGACTTAGTTATATTAATTAAAATTTTCTTATAAAATAAATGTACTAGCAGTTCCTTCTGCAAACAGATGACATACTGATGTTGCAGGCACATTTGTTCAATGGACTTAAGGAATTTTTTTTCTAAAGCCAGTTTTCTGTAGTGGTGGTCTATCCTAAGTCTAAATCATTTTGCATGCTGAAAATGAACCATAGGATCATAGACTCATAGGGTTGGAAGGGACCTTATAGGTCATCTAGTCCAATCCCCTGCCAGAGGCAGGACCACTCCCACTAAACCACCCCAGTCATGGTTTTGTCCAGCTGGGCCTTAAACACCTCCAAAGATGGAGACTCCACCACCTCCCTCGGCAGCTCATTCCAAGGCTTCACCACTCACCTAGTAAAAAAGTTTTTTCGAATATCCAGCCTCAACCTCCCTAACTGCAACTTGAGACCATTGCTCCTCGTTCTGTCCTCTGTTATTACCGAGAACAGTCGAGCTCCATCTTCCTTGGAGCATCCCTTCAGGTAGTTGAAGGTTGCTATCCAATCCCCCCTCCATCTTCTCTTCTGCAGACTAAATAAGCCTAATGCTTTCAGTCTTTCCTCATAGGGCTTGTGCTCCAGCCCTTTAATCATTTTGGTTGCCCTCCTATGAACTCTCTCTAGCATGTCCCTGTCCTTTTTGTAGTGGGGAGCCCAAAACTGAACACAGTATTCTAGATGTGGCCTCACCATGATCCATAATAAGTACTTGTAACATTCTTTGAATTAAATTAATAGAGGTTTTTTTTTAATAACCTTTTGACAGTAGTCAGTGGTTTTGGATGCAACACGTGTCAATTTTCAGTCATTTCTGATGATTCTTATTTTATTCTCAAAATAGAAATACAAGAGAAATAATTTTGCAGTATATTACAATATCTGGAAATGCCAGGTGATTTTTAAAAAAGAGAAAAGCAATTGTAAATTAATTTAAGTTTAAATTGCTAGATTATCATCACTTATCTGTAGTTCATTGTAGACTTGCTCTTGATCAATTTATGTTGCCAGTTTTAAAAATATTTACCCAGAAAACAGTATCAAAAAAGGAAAGTATTTAAAAAATCATGCACTCAGGTCAGACTTTTTCTTGCTGGTGCTACCTTCGTTTTGCCTCTGTGTGCATCCAGTTTGTCCAATGAATGAAGCCTGTGATGTTGTAATTAAAGACTGTATCATAATGCATACAGAGAAGGAGGGTAGAATTAATATTGAGTGGGTAAACTGTAGACTGACTTGTCTTTGCACCTGATGACATTGCTTTTCCTTGCTGGCTCTCACAATGCTGCCCCTTCCCTCCCAGCTCTTACCACGCTGCTTTTTCCCACCGGCTGTCACAATGCTACTGCCCCTCCTCTCTCCCCCTGCCCCCTGGCTCTTACCAGGCTGCTTTTTCCCCGCAAGTTCTCAGACTGCTGCTCCTCCCCTCCTGGCTCTTACCATGTTGTTCTTCTCTGCTGGCTCTGAAAATGCTGCCCCTCCCTCGGCTCTGACCATGCTGCTTTTTTCTGCTGGCTCTCACCATGCTGCTTCTCCCCTGCCAGCTCTCACCATTCCACCGCCTCTGTGCTGTCCCCGACCATTGCAAATTTCTCACCCGTGGCTCCTGCCATGCTGCCCTTCCCTGCCGTGCTCTCCTGGGAGCCACATTCTTTCTTTAAAGAGCCACATGCGGCTCGTGAGCTGCAGTTTGGCCACGTCTGGTATATAACATACTTATCTAAAATGTAATTACCATATCATAAGCAAAGTGAAAATTTTTCTCAAGGTTAAATGTGACTTACCAATCTAAAAGTTCGTTTTCCTACTCTTTCTGTTCATAAATTCAGAAATAAATTCTTTGAAGTCCAACAGATAGCATAGTTTTTCTTATTCATTAGAGAGGAGGATAGCTAGTACACAAAGACTGTCTTTCAGAGGGGTAGCTGTGCTAGGCCATGTTCAGCAAAAACGAGCAGAGTCCTGTGGCACCTTAAAGGCTAACAAATTTCTTTGGGCTGCAAACCACTTCATCAGATGCATGAAATGGAAACTGCAGTTGGGAGGTGTTTATATGCTTGCAAGGATGAGAAGCATTACACTGGGGAGAACGAGTGCTAACAGAGTCAATTCAGTTAGGGTAAAAACAACGAGAGCCCTATGGCACCTTACAGACTACAATCTCCCTGGACCCGCTGTAGCAGACTTGAAAGTTGCTGTATTTCAACAAAAAAAACTTCAAAAACAAACTTCAGCATGAAACTGCAGAGCTGGAACTGATTTGCAAACTTGACACAATCAGACTGGGTCTGAATAAGGACTGGATGGTTATCTCATTACAACAAGTAATTGTCCCTGTTCACCCATTCTCACCTTCTGTCAAGTGATGAGAATGGGCCTCACCTACCCTAACTGAACTGACTTTGCTAGCATGTGCTTTCCCCATGTAATGCTTCTCCTTCATCCTGTCATTTGTATATATACCTCTCAACTGTAGTTTCTTCTTCAAGAATCTGATGAAGTGGGTTAGAGCCTGTGAAAGTTTATGCCCAGAGAATTCATTAATCTTTAAGGTGCCACAGGACTCTTATAGTTTTTGCCGTAACTGTATTGACTTTGTTAGCATTTGTCCTTCCCATTGGAATGTTTCTTGTCCTTGCAAGTATATGTATATATACACCTTCCAACTGTATTTTCCATTTCATGCATCTGATGAAGTGGGTTGCAGCCCATGAAAGTTTATGCCTGAAGAAATCTGTTAGTCTTTAAGGTGCCCCAGGACTCTCATTGTTTAAGTCTCTCATGTCATAGTAGAGTGGAGGTAAGTCTTCACTAATTTTAATTGGAAAAGCTACATTCTGCAGCTGCAACAGTTATGGGGCAACTTTAGCCATGATTCCAGGGACTGCTTAGGCACCTACAAGACCTAGAGTTTTTTACAAGTAATAAGTTAAGCTGTGTCTACACTAGCAAATTAGTTTGAATGAAGGAGCCTTAATTCAACCTCAGTTTGAACCCTGTCTGCACTAGGCTTTGCCTAGTTCGAACTAAAATGTTTTTAGTTCAGTTTTCACTAGTTAGTTTGGCTGGTTAGTTCAAACTAACTGCTTAGTTCAAACTAATTTGCATATTTAGTTTCAACTAGCACAATGTAGACATGCTAATTTGAACTACATAAGTTTGAACTGGCGGTTAGTTCAAACTAAGTGAGTTTCTTTAGTTCGAACTAACTTTTAGTTCAAACTAACCGCGCTTTTTTAGTTTGAACTATAAAGGTGGTTTGAACCAAAAAAAGTGAGGCCAGTTCAAATGAAAAGTTAGTTCAAACTAAAAAAACAGGCTTAGTTTGAACTAACTTTCAAATTACTTCATTCAGACTAACCAAGTCTGAAATAAGGTTTTAGGTGTAGACATAGCTGTAGAAATTTAGCTGACATAAGCACTGTACCTAACCATATATTAAAAAATATACCCCAATTAAGTCAATCAGGAAATAATACAGCAAAAAATTCTAAATCCTGAATCTGACTACACAGATGATAACAACTCTAACTTTGGCCACTACAAATAAAAAAAAGTGTAAAAAGTTTAATGTAGCTGATAACTACTTATGTGCTTTACTTTCTGTATTTCTCTAAGAATAGATAATGAGAAAAAAATCAGTTCTACTTGTAATTCATTTCACTTTCAGGGTCCTAGTTAAGTGCTCCAGTGTTTGTGCTGCAAATCTACACAGGGATCTTGGTCTAAGAACTATTTTCAGTCAGCTACATTGCCTTTTCAAACCTTCTAAAAAGGTTTTGGATTTTTTTTTTTTTTAGTCTATGATTTTATAACTTAATTTTTTTAAAAAAATAAGTCATAGGTGCTGGAACTAAAGGTACTGGTGGTGAAGCATCTCCTAGCTAGAAGCAACTGGAAGGGCCAGAACAATGGCTGCATGATCTCTAAATTATTCTCTTGGGTATGATACTTACAAAGACCTTTCCATCATGAAAGGTATTTTCACATTATGTGTTGTAACTTGATCATCTTTCACCTAACATAAATGAACTAATATTGAACTGCAGAGTTAAAATGAACACTTACAAACTTATTTAAAAAAAGGTATGTGCATTAATTAACAAATAAAGGGGCGAAATTAACAATGGCTCACATCAAAATTTGAAGTTTAAATACATAATAAATATTAGCAGCAGAAAACTATAATGGATAAGTTTTTTCAGCCAAATCTTGCAAATTTTTCATATACAGTCAAGGTTATGTGCACTAAAATTTTTATACAAATAATTATAATAAATCAAAAATAACTGAAAGGAAAGTTTCAAGTGTGTAACTATAAATTAATTATTAAAAAAAGTAAACACCAAATTTCAATGAAATTCACTGAACTACTCAAGTTTATATGACTCTGGACACCTTAAAATATTAAAGAGTAAGTAAAAGAAGCTAAAATATTAGTTACCAAAAGAAAGACATAAAGCACAGACATCACAGCTATAATGGCTGTTTGAGGACAGCACTGCATAAGTATACAACAGCCTATATATGGATCTTCCTGGTAGACAAAGGAAAAATTCTCACATGTGGGATTAAAAAATGTCAAAATAAATGGCCACACTGACAAAACTAAAAAATGATACCACTGGAAAGTTGCTGCTACTGTGCTCTGTAAATTGGTGTCACAAAGAACTTGTTCCTGCCTTTTTAGCAGATAATAGTGAAATCTGCAATTCAGACAAAGATGAATAGACAGCCTTAATAAGCCAAGATCAAAGAGTGCAGAGACTTCCTGCTGGCTCTGCTAGATGGGAACAATTTCTATAATTTTCCATATTTTCATTTCTGTCCACTGAGTTAAGGATGGGACACTTTATTGTGTGGGGCCCTAGGCAGTTTCCTGCTTTGTCTACTCCTAAAGCTGATACTATTGCAGGGCTTTTATGCTTTCCTTGAAGCATCAGATGCTGGCTGGTCACTATCAGAGACAGGATGTTGGACTGCTCAGATCTTGGGTCAGATCCAATGTGGTAATTCCTATGTTTCCATGTAACATGGGTTTCCCATTCACTTTTTGGTATGTATCAAAATGCATACTCTCTTTTGCACCCGTTTCACAGCATATAATTTTCAAAAGAGACTCTACATATACTTTAACTGTAATAGTTTGTTTTATGTCTAGAGCACACAAAAAGTATAGTAAACTCCAGTGGCCTGCACTGAAGTAAGGCTAACTATTTAGTCTAAGATCTCCTTGGACTCTGTGCTATCACTTAAAAACCTGCTACATAATATTACAGTAATGATGTCAAAACCTGGAGTAAAGTTAGTCTGAGTGTTGTTTTTGGCATTACTGAAGATTTATTTATTTATTTATTGGTGAATGGTATTTTCTGTGAGAAATTTAGAAAGGAGCACGGGGGGACAGGGGGGGGCAAAGTTTTCCAGTGAAAAAAGAAGGGTTATGTATCTTACAGTAATCGAGATGTGTTGTCCACCTAGATTCCATTCTTGGTATATATGAACTCCATGAGCACAAAATTTAAAATCTTCTAGCCAGCAGTGACCATTGAGGCCACATCTGTGCTCTGGATGCCTTGCTCCTCCCACAATGGGCACAGAGGGCAAAGCAGGCCCAACCATCCCTAACTGCCTTCACCAATACAGAATCTAAGTGGTACAGGACTCTACAATAGTTGGGAACTTTAGAATACAGTTTGTGGATTTAGTCATGTGTGGAGGGCCTTTCTGGAACTGCTTTGTGACTATCTTGATTTCTCTTAGAGTATGTCTACAGTGGCAAATTAGTCTGGATTAAGGAGGCTTAATCTGGACTAATTTAGTTTATGGCCACACTAGGCTTTCCCTAGTTTGAACTAAGAACTTTATTAGTTAGAACTGAGGAATGCTTAGTTCAAGCTAATAAGTACTGGCACTTAGTCCAGACTTAAGAGCTTAGTTCAAACTTTAGTTCGAACTAGGCGCAATGTGGGCCAAGACTAATCCTTAGTTCGAATTTAAGAAGTCTTAACTAAGTTGGTTAGTTCAAACTAACTGCACATTCTAGGTCAAACTAAGCTTTAGTTCAAACTAGAATGCGTGGTTAGTTCGAACTTAGAAGTACAAGGTTAGTTGAACTGCCCTTGGGTTCATTCAAACTCAGCTTGAACTTCTTAGTTCAGACTCACAAGTCCAAAATAAGTTTGGCTAATGTAGACATAGCTTTAGGGGCTGACCTGCAGATTCCTAATTAACGAACAGTGGCTCCTGAACCTTTCAGAGAATGAAGGATTTCATTCGTTCTTGCAGGTCACAGCCTTAGAATGGGAGGTCCTCACATGTTGTCTGGACCCCCTCCTATCTTCCTGATGATTGTAGCCTTGGAGCCCCTATGCATGGTGAGTGAGGTGACCACAAGACATGCTGCAGTATCCAGCACAGCCTGTGCGGAAGAGAAGGTGCAAGGAGTCATCTTCCTTTGTGCCCATGTGCAGGAACCTGCCATAGATTAACTGAAGAGCACAGGAAATGTGCCTTACAATGACTTCCATCATTGTTAGCCTCCAGAAGGGAGAGAGCTAGTTGGGGTAAGACCATGGCTCTGCTGTACCTGAACCTGGCCAAGCACAGAAGGGGGCACTTGGTACTCCCCAGGAATTCCCAGAAGGAATTCTGTGATCCCCAGAATTTTTCCACAAAGTTCCCTCAGTGGTAGGTAGCCCTGTGCACCTTCCTCCAGTGCAACCTGTGGAAACTCTGGACTTTGGCAAAGTTTCAGCTGCAGTCCAGCTCCATACCATTAAATTAGTGGAAGCAGCCTGACAGTATGAGGCCAGGATGGCTGAACTTATCTTTGTACTTATTTTATGATTTTCTTTGGCTTCCTTATATCATAGGCTAAGATGGAAGAAAAAATATAAATCGCTGCTATTCCTTATTTCACTCCACTTTTATTTGTGGATTTCTTCAAATATCTTTTGCAAATCATCTTTGAAAGAGTTTATTTTATGTACTAAAGTCTTCCTGGAACTAAAAAGCACAGGTACTGAATTAAAAAAATATTCAGGCTGTGTAACAATGATTTTCTCTGCTTCTTTTAGCGGAGGACAGGCATTCCCTGTTATTCACTACAGGCTGAGATTTCTCCTGTTTATTTGCTTTCCAAGTGGCAAGGAGGCATGCACTAAGTCAGCAATATCTTATGCATGCTAAATATGAATTATTTTTGTTTTAAAATGCCTCCAGTTTTCTTTGTGTTCAAAGCAGCAGGCAGTTCAGATGAATATATTTCTTGCTGAATAGAAGAATGAACTTTGATCTATGAAAATGATGTATTTACATGAGTGGTTTGAATATTTTATATGTAATTGGGAGTTTATTTCTATGGATAAACCAATTTCTTCCCTGAAGGATAAATAGTGGGATTTTGTGGCTAATCTTTCAACACACTGAGAAGTGTCAATCGTTAGTAATAAAATTCAGCTGTCACTGTCTTTCTCTCAGGCACATCTCCAATAGACACTTTGATACATCTGTATAAATTGCACAGTCTCATTCATGGGAAGTTGGATCATTCTCTTTTGTTTGGTCTCCCCAGTAAGTTTTGAAATATAATGAGCTTCACCATGCCCTGAGGGCATATTTCAAACACTCTTCTCTGTACTCAGCTAACTAGGTTAGACATATCTGTCTGGCATGCATGGGTTCTTTAAAGGGTATAGTGCCTCCAACAGACACCTTTCAAGGGTGCCCCTTAAATATGATACAGACCAAAAGTTCTTTACTGATGGCATTTATTTTACAGCTAGCTTGTATAAGGCAAGCCAGGCAAAAGAGAACATTAAAAGAAAACCAAAATATGTACCATAGGAAATCTCCCTGATTCCTTTGATTAATAGAATGGATGGAATTACAAAAAGCAAATAACTTGTTATTCATGCTACAACCATAGTTTTTCAAAGCATCATCTTTGCTGGGAATCGGTGTGACCAAAGTTCTCTTTCTTTTCCCTGATCAATTTGGGCTCTTTCCATTGTTGGCTATGAGGATTTAAATGAAAGGAAGAGAAATTATGGCCTAATAGTGAAAAATTCAAGGTTCAATTAGTCAAGCATGTAAAAAGTTTAGCTCAGGCGATGATGGAATCCCCATCATTGAAAATTTTAAGAAC
This sequence comes from Podocnemis expansa, assembly GCA_007922195.1. Classification (NCBI taxonomy): domain Eukaryota; kingdom Metazoa; phylum Chordata; order Testudines; family Podocnemididae; genus Podocnemis; species Podocnemis expansa. The sequence continues at coordinate 48,427,555 of ML682005.1, forward strand.
AGTTTAACAAACACCTGTCACAGATGGTCTAGACATACTTAAACCTGTCTAAGTGATGGTGATGGCCTAAAAGACCTCTTTAGGTTCCTTCCAACCCTACATTTTTATTATTTGGTTATTCCTGTCACTAACCCTGACTTACAAGTAGCCATGAGCAAAGTCATTGTGGGCTTAAGGCTGCAAAGATATTATCACCCTGATCCAGCAAAGCATTTAATTACATGTTTACCTTTGAGCACATGAGTAACCTTTGAAGTCACAAAGGCTATGTCTACACTGGCAATTTAGTTTGAATTAAGGAGGCTTAATTCCAACTAAATTAGTCCCTGTCTACGCTGGACTTTCATTAAGTCAAATTAAGAAATTCCTTAATTCGAATTAATGAAAGCTTAGTTTGAATTAATAAGAACTGCCTGTTAGTTCGAACTAAGCCTTAATTCAACTCCTTAGTTCAAACTAAGGACAGTATAGACCTGGATTAACCCTTAATTCAACTTTATTAAATTCAAATTAAGGGCAGTTAGGTCGAATTAACAAAGTGGGCTAAGTCAATTTAACTTTAAGTCGACTTAATCCACTTAGTTAATTTGACTTAATAAGGTTGAGTTTAGTTCAAATTAACAATTTAACCTAATTTTTCCTAGTGTAGACACAGCCAATGGGATTAATCACATGCTAAAGTATTTTTCTGGACTGGTGCATAAATGCTTAATTCCTTGCACAACCAAGCACTTAAGCACCCTCTGCCTCAGTTTCTCCACCTGTAAAAATATTTCATAGGGCTGCTGTGAGGCTAAAGTCATGAACATGTGTGAAGTGCTTGGAGATGGTGGCTCATTAGTTCGGCAGTATATACTTATTATTTATTAGTAAGTTTCCAGTTCCTGCCTGGAGACTCTGCATTGGCTCACCTCATGGTCAGGTGAGAAGGCCCAACTAAAAAGGTTGTGTCCATCATAGTAATTTCATCGAGTGCACATTTTCTTCATTCTTTTCAGCTATGTGGGTGCTGTTAAAAGCTCTTCTTAGTCAATTTTCAATAGAGGTTGTTGGCAATTACAACCTGGCTACAGGCTTTCCTTTATTGTAAAATGCTATTAAAATGAAAACTCTTAAATTTCTGCTGGCTTACAGAAACAAATAAGTTTAAAATTTCATTTCTGCTCTCCAAATCCAACGTACCACCTGAATAAGAGGAAACCCAGCAATTATACTGCCTGAATGTGATTGTCTGCCCACTTGCCTATTTCTAAGTGTAGCTAGCCAAAATAGTTTTCTGCTCCTCCAAAATGTGGGAGAGGAGGTATCTTAAAGAATATCTGTGAATTTATTAGTCAGTGTGCAAGTACATTAAATATACGTTCTAACAGGCATTAATGCAATAAAATGTTAGTCTATCTATATCTATATCTATATCTATTGTCTATTTATCTATATTTATTATTTTATGTAATCCAGAAGTTAAGAAAGGGGTGACAAACCTATATAATTATGAGAATTTATTATAATATCTGCTTTTGTCATATGGCTCTGAGTCAGCAGTCATATATATGTCTGATCTATACAATAGAAACACAGGAGCCAATCCTGCATGCATTGTAGTCCATGGGAGTTTTTTTGCCATTGACTTTGGAAGGAACAGAATTGGGTCCCAGATCATTTGGGGTTTTGTTTGTTTGTTCATTTTTGTTTTTTGTTGTTTTAAGAAGTTGCCAACCTACATTTAGAAACCTGATCTTTATTCAAACTGTAAATCACTTTGCTTTAACTTCTGCATAAAATAGGTTAGAGTTAATGAAGTCTGATCCCCTTATGGATTAGCTTGAGTGACATAATTACACATTTACAGAACAGTACGTACTATACTGGTGCTACTGTCTATCTTTAAGAACAGGCACCACCTGAAAGGTTCGGGAAATAGAAGCAGTTTTTCTAGATCCATCAGAGAACTTACATTTTTGAGCTTCATTTTCACAAGATTCTTTTGGAAAGGCCTCTAAATGCAAATGGCCACTATTGTATTAAAAAGTGTGTGCCAGGCTTAGCTTGCCAGCTATAAATATTTAGCAAAAAAGAAGCTTAAGTAAAATGACCTGAATGAAGTCAATGTGTATGTAATCTAAGGCAATATCTACACTACAGTGTTAAGTCAACCTAAGTTATGTCAACAGTAATAAATTGCTGTTAATAACATTGGTTGTGCATGTTCATACAATGCTTCTTTTATTGGTGGAGAATGTCCATAGTTGGTGTTCTAGTATCAACAGAGAGAGCAGTGCATTGGGGGTAGCTGTCCCACTGTGCAACCTGCCACATTCTGCCACTAGGAGTTGTGAGAATGGGGAATGAATCACAGTGCGTCATGGGGGGCAGGCTTAATTTCCCATGATGCATTTTTCTCTGTCTCCTTATTTCATCGGCTTCTGAATAGGTTTTGTACCATTTTCTACCAGCAATCATAAACTGTACACCTGCCAACTCTCTCTGAAAGTGTGGATTGCACTGCTCTCTAGTCTTGTCATGTGCTTTAAAAACACAGTGCAGCTGACCCTACAATTTTTCACAAGCTGCAAACCTGAAAATGCACCATAGTGCCTGCTCTGCTGCGTGGCATTGGCTGCAACAATTCAAGCTTGCTTTTGGAATTCATGGAACAGCTGCTCATGGTGGACTGTTGCTATCGAGCTCAGGAAACAAGAGCTGAGTGGTGACATTGTCTCATTATGCATATCTGGGATGACAGATGTGGCTGTAGAACTTTTGGGTATGCAAAACACCTTCTATGTGTGGCGGTCGCCTCTGCATTGCTGTGCAAGACCACCAGAATGAGAGCTTCCCTCATGGTGAAAAGGTAAATGGCAATCACTGTGTGGAAGCTGGCAGTCCAGACTGGTACTAGTCGGCTGCAAATCAGTTTAAAGTAGGACGGCCACCATGGGGGGGTTGTGGTGATGCAAGCACGCAGGACCATAAATCACCTCCTCCTATGAAGGACTGTGATTTTGGGGAATGGACAGGAAATAGTGGATGGCTTTGTGGCAATAGGATTCCTCAACTGCTGTGGGGTGATAGATGGCATGTATATCCCCATTTTTGGCCTGAAACTATCTTGCAATAGAGTACATCAAAAGAAGAGGCTACCTTTCTATGGTACTGCAGGTGCTGATAGATCATGGCATTTGTCTCACTTTCCAAAGGGATAGCCGTGTTAGTTTAGTCCAGCAAAAAAAACAAGGAGTCATTTGGCACTTTAAGACTAACAGATTTATTTTTCTCATGAGCTTTCATAGGAGAAAATCCCACTTTGTCAGATGCTTCGAAGATGGGTGAACTTACAGAATGGAATGAAACTAAATGCAAGGGGGTGTAAAACATAGGATCAGGTCATACAGTAACAGCACATCAGAGCAGTTGTTAGGTTCAAACCATGGGAAGCCTGAAGTCAAATTACCTCTTGTAATAGGAAAAGAACCCATAGACTCAATTAAGTCCTGCTTTCACAGAATTTAGCTTGCATATTAATTCGAGTTCAGCTGTTTCTCTTTGAAGTCATGATGTCCCAGCCACATCTCTGACGACAGTCGTTAACAAATCATTCATCGAGTAATTAGGAAGATGGAAGTGCTCAACAACTGGTTTCTTTGTTCTGTGATTTCTGATATCAGCTCTGTGTTCATTCATCCTTTTATGCAGCGATCATCCTGTTTGTCCAATGTATAAGGTGTTGGGGCATTTCTTGCACATGATGACATAGACCACATTAGCAGATGAGCAGGTAAATGAGCCTTTGATGGAGTAGCAGGCTTGATTAGGACCTATGATGGTATCTGTTGTGCAGATATTTTGGCAGACTTGGCAGCATGGTTTGTTGCAGGGGTGTGTGCCTGCTTCAGGGCTTCTGCAGTTAGATCTGTAGTTGCTGGTGAGTATCTGTTTAAGATTTGGTGGTTGTCTGTAAGCAAGGAGAGGTCTGTCTCCCAAGGCTTGAGAGAGCGAGAGGGATCATCTTTTAGAATAGGCTGTAGGTCCTTAATGATCTGTTGCAGAGGTCTGACTTGAGGATTGTATGTGGTGACTAGTGGTGTTCTGTTGTTTTCTTTCTTGGGCCTCTCCTGTAATAGATGACTTTGGGGAACCCGTCTAGCTCTGTCAATTTGTTTTCTTACTTCCCCAGGTGGGTATTGTAGTTTCAAGAATGCTTGATAGAGATCCTCAAGATGTCTGTCCCTGTCTGAGGGATCAGAGCAGATGCGGTTATATCTCAGGGCTTGGCTGTAGACAATGGATCGTGTGGTGTGTTTAGGATGGAAGCTCGAAGGATGTAGGTAACTATACCGATCAGTAGGTTTTCAGTATAGGGTGGTGGTGATGTGTCTATCCCTGATTTGTACTGTAGTGTCAAGAAAGTGGATCTCCTGTGTGGAGTGTTCCAGGCTCAATTTGATGGTGTCATGGAAATTATTGAAATCCCTGTGAAAATCTTCAAGAGCATCCCTGCCATGTGTCCAGATGATAAAGATGTCATCAATGTAGCGCAGGTAAAGAAAAAGTGCTTTGGGATGAGACTTGAGGAAATGTTGTTCTAAGTCACCCATAAAGCTGCTGGCATATTGTGGGGCCATGCGGGTGCCCATAGCAGTGACACTGATTTGGAGATATAAATGATCCTCAAATCTGAAGTGGTTGTGGGTGAGTACAAAGTTGCAAAGTTCAGTCACAAGCTGTGCTGTGGCATCATCTGGGATGGTTCTTCTAATAGCTTGTAATCCATCCTTGTGTGGGATGTTGGTGTAAAGTGCTTCTACATCCATAGTGGCCAGAATGGTGTTTTCAGGAAGTTCTCCAATGGACTGTATTTTCCTCAGGAAGTCCATGGAATATGGAATGTGTATTTGGCATATTAAAGGGTTACTGGTGCTGCAGCTTGGGAGGTTAGACCTCAATGAAGAAAGTATTCCCATGATCACAGTAGCCTGCTATTCTCTGCATAACATTTGTGAAACTAAGCAGGACATGTTTCCCTGGGGTGGGGCATTGAGGTGAATCATCTGTCTGCTGATTTTTGAGCAGCCAGATATCAGGGCTGTTAGAGGGTCTCTACCAGGGGCTATTCAAATTAGGGTGGCTTTGAAGCAGCATTTTGATGATGACCTCTGGTAACAAGCCATTCTGTAATGCATTCCAACTTAACTGTCTTGAATGACCCTTGTAGTGCTGCTTTCTGAGTGTTAATTGTTATCTTAAAATGTGCCAGTTGCCACTATATATAAATTTCAGCAGCAACTACCATGCATAGGGCACAAATAAAGATTCATTTAACTTTAAAGACTACATTCTTATTAAACAGTGATGCACAGATTTCAGTTTCTGACAAGGTTCATGACACTGAGGTGCACTCTCTCAAATGTGGCTCTCACAGTTGTGTGCAAGTCCAGCTGTCATTATGAAACATGCCTGTGTGGGTGGAGTGCAAGGCATGTTGCAGTTGGCTAAGAACATGCAAGGAATATGAGTGGGGAGTTTGGGAGGGCATGGAACACAGTTCTGTATGGGCTGTTGGGGGAACTGACTCCATTTGCCACTTTCTCTAGTCCCCCTGAAATATCATGGGGTCTTGACAGTGGGGGGGGGGTCACGTCAAGGATGGGGCACAGCTCCTTATCGAAGCACTGCAGTAGAGTGATGATTGACTTCTCTTGCCATTTGGTACGCTTGCTTCTGTTCCCTGAACTTTCCATGTCTCTGCTGCATCTTTATTTCATGCCCCTTCTCCTCCATGCCACAAGCAATCTGCTTGTAGTACTGAAGTTCCTGTGGTGCATAGCTGTGACTGCACAGCCTCCTCTTCTCACAGACCCAACAGATCCAAAAATTCCAATGTGTTCTATGTGAGAGTGCATTTGCTGTGGAGAGTCAGCATGGTCAACTGGGAAGATGCTGTAAGACCTCTCTGCACCAAGCAAAACAGGCAGAGAAATTTTTAAAAGCCCCAGGCCTTTAAAGGGAGAGGGCCACATGCTTGCATAACTGGCAGTGCAGTTCAACCTGCTGAGCAGAGTGGCCATGATGGGCATTGTGGGGCACCTCCTGGAGGACAGTTAGAGTGACATAAACAAGTGCAGTGTCTATGCTGACACTGTGTCACAATAACTTTATCACAAAAAGCTCTGTATTGCTTGTTGAGATGGTTTTATTATGTTGGTGTCGCTGCAGAGATAAATCTGTAGGAGGAGCACTGAAACACCTCTGCTATTTTGGTGATGAAATTGTGCTGTACAGACCAGGACTAACTGATGACTTGTTATAGAAAAACAGCAGACTGTTCAGAAATGCTCTTTAACCGTATTGGTTCTCTGAACTGATTCAATAGGGGAACAGAAAAACATCTTTCTTACATCTTCCCAAATATTTTCATAATTTTTCAAAAGCTTATCCAGCTGTTCCAACTGTGGCCCATAGCAAAACTCCCATGGGCTTCTGCTGAAGAAAAGTTGCTAAAAAGGGATAATGTATTATAATACAAACTGCAAATACCAGTAGATAAAATTTAACTGAGCTGAAAGTATATAAAAGAAAATCCAGTAGCAAAACTGACGCATCGTAAGTGAGATGATTTTGGGTAAACATCTTTTTTAAGCTGTTAGGATAAAACCCAAAGGCACTGAGGTTTACATGAGCTACTTGTTCATCAAAGAACAGAATTCACACCAACTTCTCATGCTAATGGATTTTTCTCTGCAGTTATTTCCCACTGCTGCCACCAGTTTGGCTCCTACCAACTTATATTTGAACTAGCTGGCCTTCACATGAGAGAGAAATTCCTTGAAATTTCAAATGCTTTTCACAGCTATAGGACAATTGCATTTCTGCTTGACTCCTCTCATTTTAATTAGCAAGACTCCCTACTGCTTTAGTGCTCTGTTTTTCTTTTCGAGATGATTATCAGTGGGAAAAGTGGCTGGTTTACATAATATATTTGATTGCCTACACCTCTCTCACTTGGTACCTTCCTGTGGAAGGATCATATGCCAAAGAGAAACTTGGGAAACCAGGAAAAGAGACAGAGACTCAAATTAGCTGATGGTGTAAAACAATGTAGCCCAGTATATAAGCAGTTTCTTTGTGCTGTAACATTCAATGGCTCCTCCTAATTATTCTGAGTAAATTATTCTGCTCTTATTTCTGAAATGTAGATTTATACTATCTCCATAATCTTCAGTGAAATTTACTTCAGATTTATATTAGTGCAAGTAAAATTAGCATCTGGCCTGTTGGTTTATCTATCAAATATACTCAATCTACAGATGAAAGATTTTTTTTTCTTTTCTAATTGCCAGCTCTGCAAATTCAAAGTGGGTTCTGAAGGCAATGCTGGGTCCTTTACTATCCAGGCAGCATCAGTTGTAGTTGTAGTTGGGAGACCAGTATTTTTGTGTCAATGACATCAGTGCAACTCCAGCAGGTTGGAATAAAATGGAACATAATGACCAATTCTTATTAAGAGATTTGGGCATCACGGCAGACAGCCTGTAATGGAACAGGTAGCCTGTCCCTGCAGAGAGGGGGTGAATGTTGTCTTGCAGAGGCTGGGTGGGGCGAGGGGAAGGAGGGAGGGAGCAGTCAATCAGAAGGGCATAAAAGGAAGCAACCAATCAGGGCCAGGCAGGTCTGTATAAAAAAGGAGGGAAGGCCATCTAGCAGGAAAGACAGTCACTCTCAGGAGCTCAGAGGGAGAGAGAGGGCTGGTCAGTCTGCATGGTGAAGCAGGCAGGCAGGCAGGCACCCTGGAAAATGCAGTGGCTGATTCCAGGGAATGAGTAGCCTGAGCTCTGAAGCAAGGTTAATGCTGGACAGGAAGCAGCTGGGCCATTAAGTAAAGGCCTGACTCTGCTCTGCTGTGGTCACAGATATAAGTAGTTAAGGAATGCAGAAGCCTCCACTCACTCTCCCAGAAGAAGGAGGAGCAGGGACTGGAGGGAAAAGTGAATCCAGGAACAGAGAAAGGATGGGTGATACACCCCTGGATAGGGTGCAGTGGCTACCAGAGTGATTCCCCAGGTTAGCCAGCAGGAGATGTCACACAGCTCAATGAAAGACTACTGCTCAATGTACAGCTAGTGTCACAAAGCAAACAAGATATTGGTCTCCATAAGGAAAAGGATAGAAAATAACAGGAAAAGCACTTTACTACCATTAGAGAGAGATTCCTGTGATATGCAGGGATCACTTCTTCTAGCACTGAAGTGCAGCTACTTCTCAGGTGACTCTCTCTCCCTCTCTCTCTCTCTCTATACACATAATGGAGCTCAGCAATGTGGGATAGCCATTTAGGTTAAAGATACAAGTGAAACTTGAGGATGATGACAGCAGAATATAATTTGCCAAGCTGCAGTTTGTCCAGAATGCTGTGTTTATCAGACTTACCCTTGCAAAAAGTGCAGTGGGACCTCAACTGACCAAGTGGACCAGTTCTCACATTTACATTTCATTTGAAATGTGGTGTTTACTGTAGCCCCCTAACACTACTGTGACAGTGGATCAATGCTCATTCAGAGAGCTTACCCACCTATGGAATAGCCAAAACTGTATTCAGCAGCAAGTACTATATGTTAGGAATTTATTGGCAATCTCCCACATTAGTACTTACCTGGCCAAACTGTGCTAAGTTTGAGAGAGCTGACAGGTTGCCAACCAAAGGTAGCATTGGTGTAGGCAGGCCACATCCTGTTTGAAAAGATCTTCCAGTAGGCCTGGCTTTATGGCCCTTACAGGTTGCTCCCCCTTGAAATTCCACTAACCAGTTTGCCTTGAGGGGAGGTAACATTGAGGTTCTCTTTGGTTCTTTGTGACACTCACTTTGCTTAGCACTGTAGTTCCTGAATTCTTGAATTCCTTTTGGTCCTTGCAAACGGTCTCTCACTGCCTGTTTGAGAGTGTGATTTAAAGTTAATGTTTTCTAGGAAAGTGTAGTATAATTTTACCACTTGACTGCTGATAAATGAATGCCCACCGTATACATGGCAGGATGTCATTTGTGCTGTTGAACTTAGCAGGAATGGCCTTGAATGTCATTGATTTTGTATCAATAATATAGTCAAGGATATAGGACCTGCTCTGAAGGGTCAAACAATATGAGAAAATAATTTATACAAGCATCCATTGTTTCAGAGAACTTGGATAACTTGGGCTAGGAATACAAATTTCTTTAATTCCTGCTTTCTCTCTCTTGCATTCTCTCTTTCACATATGCAGATGTGTGGTGATCTTATTGATCAGCAGTAATTCAGACAGCCTGCATGATGGAATTGTTTTCCATCTCCAGGTTTGGTCATGTGAGGATATGCATTAGGGGCAAAAAAAAAAATGACATCAATTCCCTTCTCTCAAAAGACTTAATTAACAAAGGGAATTAAGGAATGTGGGACCAGAAGTTAATTAATCATGGCTCTAAACTGAAAGGTAATCAATCACATAAAAATCTTTGAAAAATGAGGCAGATCTACTGTCAGTTCCTTGCAGGCTGACACCTACCATGTCATTTGATTGACAGCTGAAAGTTCTTCTCCATCTAATTTGTGTCTTGCCAGAAGTATAGGACTTACAGCCTGGTTCTCCTTTGGAAAGTGGTATCTTACCCCTAGTTAAGCACTGCTTGGTATTCAGGCCCTGTGGCATGCAATCACTAGAAGACTGAAAAAATGCTAGAAGTGACTTTTATATAGTTCAGCTCTCCCACAGGTAATCCTGACATCTTGTGAGCTGTATCTTTTAAAGTTCCTTCTGCCTTATGGTTTTGATAATCTGAGCATTGTGGTGAATTGAGGATGGTGTTAGAATTGCAAGCTATCACTTTAAGAGCAGAGATGGTGCTGTTCCCTGGTCCTGCTCCAGGGCAAGAGGGCTCCCCTAGCAAAGCATGGGCATAGAGGCAGGTTGAAAAGAGCCACTTTAAAGAAGGTGAGGAGGGAATTGTACATCTCTGTGTTAGGCAGCAGCCCATTTTGGGGTTTTGGCATGTTTCTGAATGGTCAGAAATAAAGCAGGGGTATGCTGCAACCTTCTACCAAGAGTATTCTCTGTTTTTATCTCATTTCCCCCTGTTCACATCCCAGGAAACATACCAAGCATCAAAGGATATTGATTCAAGGCAGAGCATAAAGTTTATGTGACGCCTGCTACCTTGGCTTACACACCAAAGATTGAACTGTGGATTTCATAGTGTGAGCATCTTCATTTTAAGCTAAAGAGGTAGGCTGTGTAGAAGTGGTCTAAAACAGCCTCTCTTCATCAGTCAACTGGGGATAGTGGGATACATATAAAACAGCGACCAGTACCTAATACTTGCAAATCCTCTGTTCCCATTTGGAGAGCATTACATCTATCTTTTTTCTTCCTGCTCCAAGTTGAGTTTCCCCTATTTGAATTATCTCCTGTTCTGAAATTATTTAAATTATTGTAACATTTAGAAGAGTCTGGTTTGGCAAAGTAGAAATAGTTCAACATGAAAAGCATTGAAAGCATTTTAATTTTCCTGAAGCAGACTAATGTCAAAACATGACTCGCTTAATAATGGAGTGGGGGGAGGAATTGGTTGATTGATGTTTTATGTGGTCTGCATGTTACATTTGTTTATGTGATGAAAGGGAGAACCAACTTACATAGTCAGAGTCAGTGGTGTAAATATGAGACTGTAGTGGCTGAGGAAGCCAAATATAAGCTGTGGAAAAGCAAGAGCTGAACAAGATGTGTTCTGAGTGCTATAGGATGAGAGAGAGCTGGGCAATGAAACAAAAAAATATTGTGCTGATAAATTACTTCTGCTTTTGTAAAATATCTCATTTTGACATGAGACTGAAACTGAATCTTCTTTATTAAAGATGGTCATATTCCTGGAAAAAAACAGTTGGAACCATGGCAGCCCAATTCCGCCCTTATTAACACTCTGTGCAAACCTAGCCAATCACATCTGAGGGCAATAACTGCAAGAGGGCCAGGAAACTTTAAGTGTTGGCTCAAGACATTTGTACATTTGATGCAACACGTTTGTTCCATCCCCTTATGAAATAGGAGTAGGATCTGAATGATCTAGGCATGCTGTAGCCGAGACAGCAGAAGCATGGTGCAACAGTTGCAGGCAGTCTGCAAAGGTAGGCAAGTTAAGATATTTGCTGGGTTTAGCAAAACAGGAAAGCACTGTTCCTTACTCCAACATGAGGCAGGTGCCAGTGTTTTCCCAAAAGATTAACAATGGCATCAGCACAGCTCCTTGAACCTGTTAGTTTATTTGACTTGGGTTGGTTTTTTTAAACTTTTTTATTTCTGGGAAATCAGCAGACAGCTCTTGAGTACAGTCTGGTAAATCTACTCAGAAAACAACCATGGATTTGCAAACATCTTAGGGTTGTCTCAGATTGAGATCTTCTTCCATGTGCCTCGTTGTGCTGTGACCAGACTGAGGCAAGTGGTATGTCACAAGTAGGGGACCAACTGCCCCTCTTGCCCCTCCCAGGTCTCAGGCCCTGAGTTGTCATCTGGATCAGGGTAAAATCATGGAGTTTCCCCATCCTCAAACAGGGCTCTGGGTGCCCATCTCCTCTGTCCAGCAAAGAACCATCTATTCAAAGCAAATATTTTCTAAAAACAATGAAATAGTCCGTATGAAATGCCTGCTTTTCCCAAAGGAGTACCATTCTGGGGATATGGGGAGGCAGAATTCCTTCAGACTTCTCCACTGAGTATGTCTGTCAGCTTGTTGGGACAAAACTCATTGAGAATTGACTTTCCCCCTTCATCTTCTCTCAAGAAGCTCTTTTTAACTACCTCCGGTCCTTTAGCTTTCTAGTTCCCAGCATGGCAAAACTGCTGGATCACTTCAGCCTGAAGCCTAGAAGTGTATCATTGTCTTACAATTACTACCCTAAGCATCTTATTGGAGGTTGCTTGTCCTGGAAGCAATTGTATTGCCTCCCTGTTTGTTCTTCCCCTAGACCCTCTATTATAGACTCTAAGGGCAGGAGGAATACTGATCATGTCTGACCTCCTGAACAATGCAGGCCACGGAGCCTCACCCACCCACTCTGATAATAGACTCCTAACCTATGGTTGAGTTACTGAAGTCCTCAAATCATGATTTAAAGACTTCAGGTTACAGAAACACCACCATCAAGGCAGAACAATACCCTCACACAGGAATGTTTTCTTAAACAATATATATTAACTTCCTCTTGTTAGCTGGATTATATAGGGTTCATAAACCAGTCACATCTCAGTAGTCTTAGATTCTTGTACAGCACCTCCTACAGTATTCGTAGCATTATTACGTTCACCTCTAACTATGACACAAGGTTACTGTCACGTCATTACTTGAACTACAGACTAGCTTAGCATCAAGTGTCATTTAATGCATTCACAACGTTCAGCCACAGATCACAAACACATTTTTCCTTCTTTTTGACTGTCTTTTATTGAAGCTAAGATTTTTTTCACTGATGTGGTTCCTTATGAACACATTTCTTCCTCTTTTTCACTTTCTTTTACTGAAGTTAGAATTTTTCACTGATGTGGTTCTGGAGCAAAATTTGACTGAAGTACTTGCCAAAGTTCCTGGTCTGGGTAAAAAGCTTTTTTTTATCATCAGGGGTATGTGTACAATCTGGTTTTCCAAGACCTTTGTGTCTCTAAAACTATGATTGGGGCATTTCACTGCTCATTCAAATGACCTATAGGAGACCTGTCATATTTACCATTTTTGTGCATTAATTTAAATCATTAGTGTTAGTAGAGTACTCATCTGTTTGTAACCAGTGTAAAGAGTACAGGATCCCTTGCTAAAAGATTTAATTTCTCTTCTAAGAGTGAAAGTTAGAAGATGCTGTTTTCTGTTGCAAAATCTCTTTGCATCCATTTCCAGGAAGGAAAACTCCTGTGTACTGGTGCCAAAGGAGAAAGGAAGATTTTCACAGAATCTTTATTAATCTGCGTCTGCAATGCATTAAAGTGGTTGCTATTTCATTTGTTATTTTTAAGTAAAATGCAAGTAAACAGGTATCTCTTTGTTTAATCTATCTGTGCTTAAGAAGAATTTGTTACTCAAACTAGTAGTCATAACTTATAAACTAAGAAGAGTGAAACTTGAATGTTTATCAGTTGGTAGGACTATGCAGATCTCTGATCCCCTTACAATCTCATTCATAGCAAGGTTGCTCTGGAGCCATAGAGAGCAACTTCAGCTACTGTGCATCCTTCTTATCCTCTCCCAGAAATATGCAGGAACCAGCCACGACCCATTACCTTCTACTTAGTTTCATGACCTATATAAACAATCTAGGCGCTTTCTATGCAAACCCTCTCCCTTTCTATGAATCAAAACCAGGCAATAGTTACTAGCCAGAAAATTAACAAAGTGACCTATCTTACTATGTTTCTTATTAGTTAAAACAGTATTTACTTGTGACACCCCTCATTAGCAGCTTGAACAGAGATGGGACAGGTGATTTCCATGTTTACTTTAGAAAAAATGCCTGTGTTGCAATCCAGAGTATGCCTTTAAACTCAGCTCTTAGGGCCTGATCCTGATCCCAGTTTCTCGAGATTGGCTTCAATAGGAGTAGAAACAGAAGGAGGAGTGGGCCCTTGGATCAAGATTTTTCAAACATATCTTAGTAATTTGGGTTGCCTCTGTTTTGGGTACCTGAGCAGAGACATTTTAAAAGCTGAGACATCTTTTCAGAGGTAAGTGCTCAGCACTTTTGACAAATAAGGTGTCTCAAGTAGGGCATGAAACAGTGAAAGCATTCAACACTGCAAGTAACTTTTCAAAATCTTAGCTGTACTCTTTATTTCAGACTATATTTACTTGCAGTTGCTGACTGTGCTTCATGTTTCACATCAGATTATGCAAAGACGCTTTATATTGTAACTATACCTACATGAGATTGTAAACTATTATACATGACAAGTGTACCGAGGGCACCTCTATAGGCAGACCAGGCCTGCTCTGAGGATATGCAGAGGTCTTCCAGAGAGTACATCACGTAGGTATTTGCCTAATTTTACAACAAGCTACATAAAAACACTAGCAAAGTCAGTACAAACTAAAATTTCATCAGAGAAGGGCTTCCTCATACCACTCTATATACCAAGTGTGGCCAAAGTGCAGCTCAGGAGCCACATGCAGCTCTTGGATGAAAAATTGCGGCTCACAGATGAACATCAGCAAATCAATTTCTCAAATTGATTTCCCAAGCGCAAACATCTGTGGCATGGTTGAGACGGCAGGGAGAAGGACGTCATGTTTAGATTTTCTTGTAGGCCCTTATGCAGTTTGCTCATTATTAAAATAAAATTGTGTTTTACAAGTCCTTGTAAACGTGACATCAAATAATAAGAAATGAAAATATGAAGCAGAAATAAATCATTTAAAACTTGAAATGCAAGAGGCTTCTGGTTTAAAGATGATGCACAAAAGCTCCCAGTTTGCAACTAAATTCTGGAACCTAGTGCCTGAAACTAAATATCCTCAACTGAAGAAAGTCATCTGTAGATTACTTTCCATTTTTGGTACAACTTGCTGCTGTGAAGAATTGTGATCCTCAATGAAAGGTGTGAAATTGAAACATTGTGCAATACTTACAGATCAGCACCTGAGCAAGCTTTTACGTAGCATTGACAAGTTACTGTGCAGATTTTTAAAAACTCACCACTAGCCTGCAGTCTTCTTACACTGAGCGACAGCTAAGTTTTTACTGTATAGGCCTAGTTTTCATGGTAACCTTAAGTAATTATTAGAACCTGACATTAGTCAGATCAATATTTGCCCTCTTTTTACAATAAAATTAAAGTGTGCAATAATTTTAAACTTAGTAATTTTGGTGTAGGTAAACATATATGTTGTTATATTCCTCAGTGTGGCTCTCAAAGGCTTAATAATCAACTTGCTTGGCTCTTGAATTCCATAAGTTTTGCCACCCCTGCTACATACTATAGACTGAAATGTAAGACCAATATTTATATTTCAACTGATTTATTTTATAATTATATGGGTTAAATGAGAAAGTAAGCAATTTTTCAGTAAGTGAGTGTGCTGTGACACTTTTTTGTATTTTTATGTCTAATTTTTGTAAGTAAGTAGTTATAAGTGAGATGAAACTTGGAGATATTCAAGACAAATCAGACTTGTGAAAGGGGTACAGTAGTTAGGAAAGGCTTAGACACTGTTGTATAGCAATTACTGTGAAGCCTGGCATACATCCTACTGTCAAAAACATATACAATGACACTTCCTTACTTATCCTAACACAGAAGAGGTCTATCATGTACTTAAAAAGACAACAATTAGGTTGTTCTTTTATTATTTGTGATCTGTAGAATGCTAATACTTTGCATGTCTACAAAGTTTTTTTGTCTAAGGAGCTCAAAGTATTTTGTGTTCATGAATTAAGTGATCCTTACATCACCTCAAAGTATAGTAGTATTTCCTTCATTTTATAAATAGATAAACTGAGATACAGAAAGTAAATATATTACCTCACCTCAAGCAGCTACTACATGGCAGGTGCAAAAATGCAACCTTGAATGCCTCACCCCAGACCTCTTCCCTAATAACTGGATATGTTATCTTATTGTTAGGCTCTAAGAAAAGGTTTGAATGTTTTTCTTTGTCTCCTGTGTCTTTTACCTATTTTCTGATCTGTACCATTGAGCTGGAAAAAGCATGAATGTAACTAGACAGCATGAATGAACTAACTTGTCCCTGGTGGTTTGAACTCATTTCCTAGCTGGATAAGTTTTTGCAAAGTTTTCATGAGCTTCCAGTACCATTTCTCTCAGCTGCAACACGCTTGGACACTTGACTGAATACAGCTTTTATTTCAACTGTTTCTGTTTGGAAGAATACAAAGTAGTCTTGCTGTTTTCAGCAGAATTGCTGCCAGACACTATGAGGGATTTACAAACACAGGCCTCTAGAGTTTAAATAAGAATGTATCAAAATAACAAGAGATGGCTTTAGAGTTTCAAGAGTGCTGTCCACAAGCAGAAAATCTTTTGACAGTATTATACCATTAATGTGCCTTGATTTGCTGGGCAGAAACCAGTGCTGAAACTGTTAGTGTAAACTGCAAAGAAAATACACAAAGGAAGGCACAAATGCAATCAAAGTTGGTGTGATGGGACTGCCACTTCTTCATCTGATCACTTTTTACTTAGCTCCAATTTTTGTCAGAAAACCTGAGGCTTTTTCAGCCCTAGCATTTCAGAATAACTGAGCTTTGTGCAAAGTAATCAGGGCACCAGAAAAGGATAAGTGTACTTTTCTCTGTTTTCAGACAGCACTAGGAGCACAAATGCAGTCTTTGCAATCTAGCTGCATTTTGTATGGACATAAAACAGAGATGGCCCAATTCCCTTCTGGTGCCTGTCTGGATCAATAACCAATGTTGGTGCAGAAAGCTCTTTTTTCACTTCTCAAGCCATTCTCTGAGATGATATGCTGAAGGACAGAGGCTAACAGTTTGACGGGGGACAGTTTTATTTACACAATGCTGCCAGCTAAAATCAGTTGAACTACTAAATGGTGTGCACTTTGTTCAGACAAAGATGTGAAGTTACAACAGGCTGTACAGACTGATTGTTCTTTTACGGACTTCTGTGTTTTATGGACTGCTACTCATCATCACAGTAACTGACCACTTTCTGTAGAGTAATGAGTTTCTCCTTGTTACACTTCTGTGTAGTAGGGAAATATAATTAATCCACACTTTACCAATGAAATGTTAGACACAAAGCAAGTATATAACTTTTATAAGGCCACACAGGACATTTGGGGCAGAACCCAGCTGTTATAAATCTGATCCTTAACTACAAGACTGTCCTGCCTCTTAATCTGATTATTAGAACATGTGTTCTTCATACTGACTTTCTGTGAGAACAAGATCAGATCCTAAATAGACTTATTTTGGCCTACCAACTTCAGTTACTTAGGACTCTGTTTGCTTTGTTGCCCTGATTGTTATTTTGTTGTAGTACCCAAGTACATGGTACCAGGTATCTGGATATTGTGAAAGCCATTTGTCCTGACTTTTCTGCAGTGTTTCTTGTTTATTGCTAATTTTCCAGAATGTGGCCTTGGATCCAAACTTTCCCAAAGTTAAGGCTATTCAGAGCCAGAGTTCTTGCAAAGGTCTTTCTAGCAAGAGCATTCAGTGATGTCATTTTGATTAATCTGAGATCTGGATTCAAATTTCCCCATAATTTAGGAGTGTTCTGATCTGGGTTCTTGGTTTAGGCTTGTATGTACACACAATTGACCATAGTGTCACTATGCTCACACTGAATCAAGGTTTTTCCCTTACTGCATCCAGCTTTTCTTTTTCCTTTTTTCTGTGCAAAGCTGTCTGCTGTTTCCAGGGGCAGGTGGTTAACAGTAGCAGCAGAGATCATGTTGCCTTCAATGCCACCAAGAGAGCTAGAGATATTAACTCCTTTGGCGAAGAGAGAGGGAGCATGGGCACGAGGAGAGGTACTGAAGAGGAGCATACTTGTATTTGCTGTCTTCATACAGCATGTAGAAGATGACTTCTCAGTGTTCCAGTGGTTTAGTGTGAGATAATTGAACCATTTGCTCAGTATGGAAACCAAGTTTCCTGTGGCTTTAATGAACTGATGTGGTAAAAGATAATTAAATCATGTGGCAGCTCATCATAGCAAGAACCGCACTAAACAGTATTTTTAAAGTGCTTTAAATTGTATTGTTGTGGCCTGGTCATATTTATGAACCAGAAGAGACTCTTGCCAATATTGCTTGGCTGTTAATTATGTGCAAGAATGGCCTGTTTCTGTCCAGTTGAGAAATACCCTTGCACTAGAAACAATAAAACATTAACTGGAGCACAAATGGCAGATTCTCTTGCTTTCTAATTCCCATCTGAAATTTTACCAAGTAGCAGCAATAAAATATTTAAAGGAATATGTTGACAACTTGCTTTCATTCACAAGTTTTCCTTTTCCTTAGTCATACATCTCCAGTGTATCTTTTCTCACTCCTTCAGGCAAAGTATCAAACACTGGCTTTCTCATGCTACTGATTCACTACCATGTTTCATCAGACTCTAGCAGCAGAAACCCAAAGGTACTGGTCCCTGCTGGCTTATGTTATACACACACCACAGTGGAAGTCCACAATGGAACAGCCCTGCTTCATGAAGGTGTCCAGAGATGGAGAACCCTGCTCCAAAGCTGGATGGTACTCATTGTGTAAGGGCATGGCCAGAGCAATCAAGAAGGATTCTCATGCAGGGCATATGCCACATGGTGCTCATAGGCCTCCCAAACCACTTTCACCCTGTCTTGCCTGGGCAGAACCCCAGAATGTATCTATAACTGCCCTTGGCCAGGGGTATCTCCAAGTCTTACAACCCCATTATCATTTTTAATTTCTCCCTGCATGCACACAGGCTTCCAAAACATGCATGAGCTTGCACAAAACTGGGCCTGGGTGTGGATGGTACCTGTCTGTGCTTGCCATACCGTTCTGCGTACATTTATGCATATTTTATAAATGCAGCTAAGGTGCTTACGATAGAAAATTTGGCCCACAGTGGATTCACTGATTCTGCTAATGAAATAATAATTAAAATCTTGCTTTTTCTCTTGATTTTTCATCTAGAGAAGAAAAAAAAAAGCTGAAGATCCATTAGTTCACCCGATGAGGAAAAAAGATCATGAACAAGAAAAACACATGTACAAATCAGACCATATGTTGTTATCAGTTTACAAGCAGCAGGGGACTGGATCTATTGAAATCAATGGAAGTTGCAGGTTGTCACGCTAGGCCTGAAAAGGCCAAGCCATCTTTGTGAAATACGTGACCTAAGACTAAGTCTTACCTTTGAAGACATATTATACGGAAATGCAATGTATGAGTAGGCTAGGGCTTTGATATGCATTTGTATCCTTAGTGGTTTCTTGATGATATTTACAGGTATCCTGTTAGAGGTTAGCAAGGTGAATGAAGTGCTTCTCTAGCTGTTACCATTGTTCTATTGGAAGGGGTCAAGAGGGAACATTAACATCTAAAGGGACCTTTGATGTACCAATGTAAACTGTCAGTTAATGGTGCTAATGCAGTTAATTACCCGGGGTGCCCAGGAGGTGAAGGTTTTCCTTCAAAGGACAATGTGTATTGCTATGCTCCGCTTAAGAAAGTACCTGGGAACTGTCATCAAAGCCCACGTTAAGAATTGACCTGCAAATGCCCACCTTGCTAGCTGCAACTATAAAAGGACATTGGGAACCAAATTCCTTTGTCTCACATCTGTCGAACCTTCTCAGGGGAAGTTTGGGCCGCAGGATTGAGATCCCAGCCAACACTGGCCTGGAAACTGCCCTACTAATTCTCATGGGGGAGAATTAGAACAAACTCTACACTTGGATTATTTGGCCTCTACTCCTACAAACTGGATTACTAACAACTGAAGCTGTGAAACAAGGACTTATCTTCAATGGACTCTAAATCATTTGTATGTATGTGATTCACTTTGACCCTATAACATCTCTCATTTTGTTTCTTTGCTTTTTATATTAAACCTTTAGTTGTAGTTACTAAAAGATTGGCTGGCAGCATGTTATTTTGGGTAAGATTCAAGCCTATATTGTTCTGTGTAATGTGGCTGACCTCTTGGGGTCAGAAGAACCTATTTCTTTAAGAGACCTAGTGGCTGTACTGGGGACCGGTGACTGGAATGCAGTAAAGGGAGCTGGCTATACTATATGGTGGCTTCTTGATATCCATTGTGGGGGATCAGAAGCATTGTTTGTGGCTGGTTGGGGAGTTTATCTCCAGATAACCCACCAGTGCTGGGAGAATCTGCTCTCCCTTTTGCAGCTTGCCCTGATCTTTCCATATTCAGGTGGTTATCCCAGGAGGCCTGGGTCACACAGGTATTCAGCTCATTCAAGATCAGGCCATTAAATGCAAGGTTTGTGAGCTATTATAGTAATTTAACCTTTGAAGTCATGGCCCAATTGTGTCAATACGAAACAGGTTCATACATTTTCTGTCCACCCTCCTTACAGTTTTGTCTCTTGGAAACCAAATAGAAGTAATTTCTTCCCTCTTTGAGATAGCATGTCAATTTAAAATAAATACCAAACTGCAAATTTTAAATTTATCTTTTTTAGTTATTTATTAAGATGGTGTCAAGACAGTTAAATCCAAAATTTAGCCTCCATTTGAAAAACTTTATTAAAGTTAGAAATATGTTTCTTATTATAAATTTGTAAACAGATCGATGTACGCACACACACAAATGAATTTTATTCATGTGGCCTCTGAGTGCACAAGCATAGATGTAGATACATACACAAATACATACATAGCTGTATCTCTAGATAGATGTAGAAAAGCACTATATCGAAAGAACATGAAAGTGGCAAAGTCAAGCACTCACATCAGAAAATGATAGAACTACAGTTGCTTGTGCAACCTTAATTAAGCTGCCTTGCATGTATGAATTATGCTATAGACCAGTGGTTCCCAGCATATGGCTTGGTGGCTGGGGCATTGCTATACATAAGTATTAGGAGGGTCCCCGGCCTATGTTCCCTCTAAGCTGTGCACATGTTCACATGCATACAGGTTGTGAAACCCACGCACACACCAAAATAAAGCGCACCGCAAAAAAATTCAACAGTGCAAATGTTTTTATGTTACTTTAAGAAAGGTGTTTCAAGTAGCATGTTTCAAATAAGGTTTTGTAATTTATCATATAATTTCCATCACCATATCAAAATAAAGTTAATATATTAGTTGCATCCTACACACTTGTTTCGTTGGGCTCACAAGTTGGACCACACTCACTGGAGCGTGCACAAATTTGCACACCAGTTCCGAAAATCTGCACAAAAGAATTTTTTTGCGCACAGAGCCTACAAAAAATTAGGAGCATTGCCCCCAGCCCCCACCAGTCACCAGTGCCCCAATCTGTTCCCTTCCCGTGCCCCCCCAACTGGTTCCCTGAGCTCTTCCCTAAACCCTCGGTCCTGCTGCTGTCCCCTGCTGCCCTGGGCCAAACCCCTCCCCCACACCCTTTCCCCTCCCTTCCCTGGCCTCCAGAGGAGAGCGGGTGTTACAGGAACATAAGGTTCATGTGGGTACCAGAGGCAAGAATGCCACCAGACAGCTGAAAGTCATCAGCTAAACTAAGTTTATTAAAGCAAATAACACTTATCAGCGCTGGTTAAATCCGCTCACACCTAAGCACTAACATCAATTAGTACTTAATGCTCACACTCCAAAACATGGCGGGAGACCCAACTGCACGGTGGAGTGGTGGTGGAGTGGCTGCCTGAGGGATCCAGGCACGGCTGATCATCCATCCATGGCGAGTCTCAAAGTCCCACCCCTCTGCCTAGACTTTTGTAGGGTCTGATGTTTACCTGCCGCCGTTCCCATGCAATAAATCTATATCTCTCTCTGTCTGTCTCTGTGAAACAGCCAGTTCTGGGAAACTTTCTGTGCAAAACACTTCATTCTGGAGAACCTTCACAAACATAACTGGGGAACTTTCACAGGCTGATAATGTGCACCTGTCAAAAACAACCTAAAACATAACAGTACATTTGGCAAAACAACCTAAACCTTGTGGCAATTAGCCCAAGCAAAGGCTAAATTAAACAATAATTTCTTTCAACATGCAGCCGTGCTCTGGGGTCCGTGAGCCCATCACACTACTCCTCCTCATAACAAAAGTCTTCCAGGCTGGCCCACTACAGCGGGGAGGCCCCCAGCACAACCCTGCTCTGAGCATGCTCAGAGCAGGGTCCAGCTGGTGGGGGGGTGTTGAAAAACTCCCAGGCCAGCCTGGGGCAGCTCCCTACCAGCCAGAAGACTCTGTCTTCCAGCCAGCTAGAGTCAGTGGCTGCCAGCTGCCCACAGTGTTCCTGCACAGGGGTGCGACCCTGCGCAGCTTTGGGGCATGCTTCTCAGGGGCTGGCCTGAGTTTTAGGGGGGGCTCAGGCCCCCCGGGCCCCCCCCCCCCCAGCAACGCCACTGCTGGTTGCCAAAGATGGTCCACAAGAGCTGGCCAAAGGTGGTCCACAAGAGCTTTCAGAGTGGCCCACAGCTCCTCTTCTGTTGGCTGCAGAACAGAGCCAATGCCTAAGGACCCAGGAGGAGCATGTTTCTGTGGGCCTAAAAGAGTAGTGTAGGCTCCCTGGGAATTGGAGATCACTCCTCCCCTCCATCGCTTGGCTGTAGCAGGGAGCACCGCAAAGTGCTCCACCGGAGTCCTTCCGGAAGCCAGAAGGAAAGGAAGACTGATCTTCTTTCCTCCTGGTTGCCTATGGACCAAGGTGGAGCCAGACTCGTAACTAGCTGTTTTTGCACCTGGGGCAAGCAAACCCAGACACGCTCCTCCAGGGCCCCAATCTGGCCCCAGCCGTCATCAGCAGGTCAGGGGGATTCAGATCTGTCCCCAGCCACTGCCTGCCACTGTTGGTAGGCCACAGGGATCCGGATCCATCCCCAGCTGTCTGGCTGGGGACGGATCCGAATCCCCACGGTGTGCTAGTGCTGGCAGCGGAGAACTAGATGGGTCCACAGCCAGTGGTGGCAAGCCCCAGTGGCACAAGACTTCCCAGGGGCTGAATTTTAGAGGGCACAAGGGATGGATCCGGCTCCCTACAGCACCTCTATAATTCTCCGCCTGGGGCTTTGGCCTGCTCATCTCGGCCTAGTTACAGCCCTGGGTGGAGCATCCAAGAGTACAGGGTATGTGCAGTTTCCCTTCTGCAACCAGGAAGGTGGGAGATCAACAAGGAGGCAGCCTCCTTGCTGAACAACTTCCATCTGGCTGCAGGGGTTGGCAGTCTGCTGGTGGAGACTGGTGGACCTTCTGGGTTGTAAAAATGATATCTGTGGCCCTAGAGCCCAAAATGTTGGAAACCACTGGTATAGACTTTAAATACATGATCACAACCATTTTTTCCCATAGGACCTCTGCCTCATCCAGCATTCCAGGTGAACCTAGACTGGAGATGAATTAGAGTTTTGTACTGAAGGTGGCAGTTATCTGTAGGATCCCTGCCTTATTTGTTGAAGAAGTTAGAAGATGTGTAACAAATGAGCCAGGGAACTGCAGGAAGAGAAAAGACATTCTCAGAGTTAAGGCAGTTAAAGTATTGGATCCTATCCCTGCTTCTGCCACAGAGTTCCTATGTGATGCTGGGCCAGTCATTTAAACCAAATGTTTCACAAGAGGTCACTAACTGTGTTCCTCATTTTCTGCGCTCCCGGTGGAGACCTGTGGGTCTAATTTACTGACATTCTGAGCACCCACAACAGTAGCTGAAATCAATGGAAGCAGTGCTCTGATCCTATACTGTATAATGCTATATAATTCAACATATTCTAAAAAAGCAGGTCTTGGGCACTTCAAATTGGGTGCCCAAAATTTATACTTGTAGCCCTCACCTCTCTTGCTATATAGCCTGATTTTCAGCTGGACCATTTTAGGGTTCTCACTGAAAGTCAGTGGCTCTCATGCTCCTAAGCAACGTAAGCATTTTTGAAAATCCTACCTTAGGTGACTACATATGGATTTAACTGCTTAACTTTAGGCTCCCTAATCTGAGAATTTTGACATTGGCTTTATCCTCTCTTTGGCTATGCCTACAGTGGAGGCTTAACTTGACTTAACCAGATTTAAGTCAACTTAAGCAACTCCAGGGCCACATATGGAGTTCATTAAGTTGACTTAAGCACTTGCTTAAGTCAACTTAATAACTCTCACCTTTGAAGTCAACTTTAACGGTTCAGTCAACTTTATTAAGTCGACTTAACAAAATATGGCCTTTAAAGTTGACTTAAGGCAGGAGAGTGATTTAAATTGACTTTATAAAGTTGACTTAAGTCAGGGGACCCATTTAAAGTCGACTTTATTAAGTCAACTTTAAATGGGTCCCCTGGCTTAAGTCAACTTTATAAAGTCAACTTAAATAATTGAAGACTCTCTAAGTCAACCTTATTAAGTCAACTTACCTGAGCTCTCTCATGAAGACATAGCCTTTGTGTCCATTTTCCCATCTATATAATATAGATGCTACGTAATGGCCTCACAGGTTATTCTTTGAATTAATTTCCAAAAGGGCAGCTGTGTTAGTCTAGTTCAGTGAAATAAACAATGAGTCCTGTGGCACTTAAAGAGTAACAAATTTATTTATAAATAAATATTTTTAAATAAATATTTTAAAATAAATTTGTTAGTCTTTAAGTGCCACAGGACTCCTTGCTTATTTTGAAATAATTGTTTGTGTTTTAACATTCTTGAGGTGTTTTGAACTTTATATTACTATTTTTAGTATGCTAGACTCCCAGAAAGAAATAATTCCTGAGCATGCACCCACAGTGTGAACCCTTTTTTAACTGGGGAAGAAGTCAAAAAAAAATGAGGCAGCAAGAGGTCCTGACACCAGATAGGGTAAACCTAGCTTTCAGCCATTCATTGAATGCAAAACAAGCAAGGAGTCCTGTGGCAGAAGAAAATCATAGAATGCAGATATGCTGAATCCCAGGCCTTTGCTTTTACCACTAGTGATTGCATCCTCCACGTCCAGATTTATTTATGTCTATTGCACACCAGCACTTCAGAATTTTACTTTTTCCTCAACAATTGCACTTAGCAATGTCAGTTTTCTTCGAGAATTCAGAAAGAACTGAAAAATGAGCCACCAACAAAATGATGATGAAAGTAGTTCTGCACAAAACAATCCCATAATTTTTTAATAGCAATTCAGATTTTTTAAACTCGGCATCTCTTTTTGTACCCCCACTTTGGGAACGCAAATAGTTGCAGATGCAATGTTGTGCCTAGTGTGCTTACTGGATCTGTAGATGTAATTGGTGAAGTAGGATATGTAAAACCCTGGTTGTGTCTGACTACAATCTCATAGTTAGAAATAACTAGACCAAATTCTACTTGCTTACTTATGATCTGGAATAATTTTTCTTTTCAGTGGATGAGTCACTATGAGTCATTATATTTTTAAATCATCATAGTAAAGGGAAGGCAAATAGACTCTGTAGGTGGGCTGGTAAATTTTCATGACAATTGTGAGGATATAACCAGAAGTAAAGGCAGTGGTTACTCTCCTACGGGTATGTCTATGCTAGCAGCAGTGATTCCTGACATTCCGGGCTTGTTTCAGCAGCAAATATGAACTCGCTACTGTGCTCCGAAAGTCAAGCCATTTGCAGTCAGCTTTTCCGAGTGTGTCCTGGTGGCTTAGACAGTCTCTTGCAGAGACATAAGGTATTTATATGCCTTGTGTATCTGCCATCAACTGCTGCCATAAATCTAGGTAGGTGTAGACTAGGGCTAAGTAACAAATCCTTCACCCATTACTTTCTAAACCAGTCCCTAACGGTTGACAGTGCCCACTCACAAATGACTGATTGCTTTGGCCTTTGTGTTGGCTGATACCAGCTTGCTGTCATCATTATGTATGAACGTTCAAAGCCACGTTTTCAATGCACAGCATCCATTTGTATGTGTGCAGCTTTTGTGCAGTCTCTTTCCTGTGTGCAAGAGGTGGCACTGACCCATGAGCCCTAGAGCCAAACAAAGCACATCTTAATCACTTTTGCGCAGATGCAAATGATAATGGGCCAAGTTGCATGTTCAAATGATCATTGTGCATATACAAAAATGATTGTATTGGATCCAGACTGGATAGTCAAGATCCCTTTGAAAATACATGCGTCCGTGCTGCTGCTTCCAGAAAGCTTATCGAAACAAAGGGCTAGATTGTGGTATTAATGCCATAATGGTGTATCAAGGTCAACATACAGCTGCACCACCCTAGGACAATTACAGAGGCGATCATGCCACAGGCATGGCATGGCCTCTCCAGAGACAAATTTGTATGCACTGGGAGATGTGTAATCTGTTCCATCCAGAAACTGTTTCGCATCTGCATGAGTTGCACTCTGTGGCCTGGTACAGAGGGGAGTGAAACTATGATCCCCTCTTTTTTATCCTATTTTCAGCTTCTTGTCCCCAACCATGATCGTAGGAGGGAGCCATCCTTGTGCAATCTGGCATGCGGGGACTGCTACTGTGGGTGGTCCTTGTGCAGCTGTGCAAGGAATGGGGAGAGGCTCCTTTCTTGCTTTTGCGCACCCACACAAGGGCAACTGACAGGCAGGGCACTACTCGAGAGGTCTGTCTTCTCCTGCATTTCTGTGAAAAAGGAGATATAAAAGACTGACATATGTTAACTGTGAAACCTGAGCTTGAATTCTTGTTCCCTTTTGCAATTTGAAGGGTTTTACCAGCTCAGCGCAGTCTTTCTTTGCTAATCAATGACTCCTACAGCCCTGCTGTTCTGCTGCAATTCATCAGTCCCATGGAGTATAGCCTGAAAGCATCCATTTGTTCTTGTCATAAATCTGCTGTGCCGTTTGGCCTTCTTTGTGTGATGCTTTCTCAGATACCTGCAAGTTAATTCCTAAGTCACGATCTTCAAACATAAAATAGCTTTGAGGGCTTGCTCAAACCATACCGCCCTTTAATTGCTTCATTGCGGATCAGTGCTTTTCCAGCATATGCAGTTCCACCTCATCTCTTTTCCTGGTAGCAGCTGTAATTAATGATCAGTGCACCTGTAGGTAATGTGTGCTGGAAGACATGCCACATATGTTCAATATCATGAGATTCAGGTTGGTTATTGCTGTTTGAATTGATATCACCTCTAATATATGCATGCTTTAGAGTAGGACTGTGTTTAGCATTTGTCACTACTCCACAGCAGATTATCTCTTGGAATCAGGTTAGAACAGGGAATCAGGGTAGTATTTTGGGCTCTGCTACTTACTTGCTGTTTGAGATTGTGTGAGATTTGGGCTTACCATCCTTAAAATGGGAATAATTACTAAGTGCAAAGATAAAAATGTAGCATTGGTTTATGGACACTTTCGCTTGGAGTTCTATTCTCTAGTGGAGGAGCAGCTTACCCATTTGGACCAAGGAATAAAAGTAAAGTGAATCTCTCCTTTTGGAAAAAGATACTGGGCTCTTCCTTTTGTGTCCTTAAGTTTGTTGTTGTGGCAGACAAGCTTGGTACATTCTAATGAGCTGAGCGATACTTTAAGCATTTTGCATGAACAGTTGTCTCCAGAGGTACTAAAAATCAACTCATGAACAAGTCTCACCTGCTGGAGAAACTGTAAACTTCAGAATCTCCAGAAAATATTGTGGGAAGGCTGCTCAGGCATTCAGCGTGTGTTCCCTCTCTCAGTGGGAAGTGATGGTGAATGACAGAGCTATAGCACATGATCTCAGTAAAGTTCAGTTATAAAAGGGAAAATTACTTACCTTATGTCTCTGCACCTATGAAGCTATCTTTTTGTGGGATACTCACTCTAGGGTCTTACATCCTTAGTGCAAAAGAGGCAGCAGTCTTTAGCTCTTAAGGGATATTTTTTTTACCCTTGAGGCCAGTGGCAGTAAGGTGAAATACAAGCAGATATTTTGTTACATTCTGCTTAATAAAAACATTGCCCTGAGAAATAGTGTGAAGGCGAAAAAAAAATCCTAAGTGGGACTTTCTAAGTGCCCTGATCTGCTCTAGTTTGTAAGGTCTTTTTGACATTGAGCATATGGTTCACTTTCAACTAATTCATGCTAGCTTGAAGGCGCTATTAAAGATAACTGGATGGCATTAACCTTTACATTAGACTCACTCAAAGTCTGGTCAGATTTACAAACTTCAAGTCAACAATACCTTCTTCTTAACTAGGTTACAGTAATCTGCAGAGATATTTGCAAATAGTAAAAAAGAAAATATATCCCTTTTGTGGGCGGGTGTTTGTTTTCAAAAAGTGTACATTGGCGGGAATCTCACATCCTTTCAGTACTCTTCAGGTCTTTTACTGTTTGCTTTTTCAGCACAAACACAAGAGGTTGTTTCATGGTGAAGCAAGGAATTGAAGCTGCTTCTACAGAGTCACAGGCTAGGGCCCTAACCAGTGAAAGTCATTTAATCTTTCTGTGTCTCAGTTTTTCATCTATACAATGAGGATCATAGTGTCATGCAGTCTGGAGTGATTTGTGCCAGGCAGACTGAAAAAGCAGGTACACTCCAGACAGTAGTTATGTTCTCTAATTTGATTGCACCAAACTAGTAACAAATATGGACTCCTGAAGCATTTTACAAGTCTTAGCATGGAGTCACAGATTGTCACCTTGGGCATTCCAATCTGTCTTGTCACCCAAACAAGCTGGATTTGTTGATGAATTGCCACTTACAGCAAAAAATCGCAACATATTAAGGTTGCTCCCAGTTGCAAGAGTCCAGTCATTTATGCCAGATCAATGGTATCTTGGATCTCGCACCAAAAACAATGCTGGTAGCCAATCCTCTAGTAAACTATGGATTTATTAACTAAGCTGAAGAAATGAGTTATTTTCAGGTGAAAGCAAGCAACACAGAAACACAAATGAGTTAGTCAGTGGTTCCAAAAGGTGATGAAGATGTAGTAATCTCTTCACTGAATATTTTTTAGGGCTACCAAGGTTGGCTCTGAGGATCACTGCTTTAGTTTCTTATTTCTAGACCTTGTGAGAACTCAAACAGCAAAGATACGACTATTTCTTTTTCTACACATCTTTATACATCCTTCCCCCAGAGTTGAAATCAATGGGACAAGCAGGAGGACATGTAACTTCTTCATGGCTGGATGGAGCAATCAGTAAAGTGTATCCTACAATGTCCATTTTGGTTTGTTAATCCTTTTGGGGGGTGAGGGAAACCACTCCATTTGTGTGAGTGCACAAGCAGGCATTTTTACAGTTACAAAGCAAAACTGTCATATTATCTTATAGCATGGGGCTACCAGCATGACAAGTGAAATTAATGTATGCAGCAATTTACAAGCATTTTTGTAGAGTCTAAACACATCCTTACAAGCCTATTTGAAGCAATACTAACACACAGACTTGGCAACAGCTGGCACCTGTCCTGTCAGCATCACACACAGTATTTCATTCCTCACAGGAATGTTTCTGCAGAGAAATACATTACAGATTGTAAGGCATGCAGATACAATGGTAATAGGGACAGGTGGTTGTTATATATGAAAATCGAAGATATAAAAGACTTTTATGCATTGCTTTGGAGTTCATACATGCCTTTTTTATATTTATATTGTTTCATATATAAATGCACAACAGTTCTGTTTACCAGTCATCTTATATCGACTGTGAATTAAAGAGGTACTTCCATAAAGATTTAAAGAAAGACATCTAAGAGCTGCTATAGATCTCCATCTTATAATTAGTTTAACAGTATAGATAAGCTAAGCCTCTGATCCTAACCAGAGTTTTAGGATCCCACCAACTCAAAAATAAACATATGTTTAAAAAAAACAAACTTGACAGCCTGTGCAAAGCCTGTGTGCCAAAGAACGACTTTATAGTACAGTGGATTGGGAGAAATAGTGTTGTGGGTTGTCTTTCATTTTGATGGACTGCCTAGCAATGCAGCAGCCAACAATCCAGTGCTCCAAGTATCAAAAATTCCTTTGTGAGCCAACTGTTTCCACTGTGATTCTCATTCTTTGGTGACTCTAAGGAGAACAAGTGAAGAGGAAAGGAAATCAAGAATTGAATAGCACCCTCTGACTATGCATTATTTTAAATCCCACATATGATCTGGAGTGTGGAGTGTACAGTAAGTCAGGTCTTGCTAAATTCATTTCTCACCTCTAATAATATCTCCTCAGATAGGAGAGACAATAAAAAGAAGATCATGTGAGGCACACTTTTGGAAAAGGGCTTGTTGAATTTTCGTTACAAGTAAATTGGCAAGTGAATTTCTAACTGGTCTATGATGTATTGTTTCTCTTTCTGTCTCCGTGGTTAGAACGTTTGGGAAACCTTTAAACTGCTAGGCTTTGCAAAATGTGTCCTAAAGCTAAGCCTTCTTGATATGTTGTTCTTTTGCATCTAAGTGCAGGTTTCTATCTGCTCCGCTGTGAACTCTTGCTTGTGGGAATTGGTGCAAAGTCTGTTCTCATGATGAGGCTGGGTAACCTGTTGTAGACTCTAACCTGGCCTTTGGACAACTGCTTAACTGATTTCTATATTGCTCTCTTCTCCCTTGCATAAAGAGTGCAGCAGCCCTTGAGGTGATTCCTTTCACATGACTGCCAGCAAAGCAAGTCAACTACAAATTTTCTTTCTTTCCTTCTGACCAGAAAGATTCACAAATGCATGAGCTATAATGCCAAGTGGTCTGTGTCATGGAAAGAAACAGACTCCTCAATAGAGGCGAAAGAATAATGGATATTTTTTTTTTTGGTTCATTGGTGATTTCAAAAAGTTTTTTAAAACATTGGTTTGGTCAGAAAACAAAAATTGAAATCTCTGATTTCAGTTTTGACAATCCTCATGCTTTTTTAAAAAATAAAGAAATTTTAAACAAAATGTTGTCAAGCCCAAAATTTCTTTTGAAAATATCAAAATAAAACATTCAGATTTATTTTTTCAAAAATCAACACTTCACCAAAAGTGATACAAAATCACAAAACATGGGATGGTGGTGAATTTCAAGAAAAAACTTCAGACAAAAATGTTCAGCCACATCTACTTCCTAATCTTTTGAATTATACTACAGTATTATGTTAAGTACCAGTTGAAGGCATGTTACAAAGGCAGTCTAGTTCCTGGCTGTGTATTTAAGAACATCAATGAGCAGCACTTAGATCAAGGAATAGGAATTTCACTCTGATCGATGTGTGTATAAGTCAAAATAGATAGATACTAGAAATTCTGGGTTTAAAATCTTTCATTTAAATAAGCAACAAAAAGACTTTATCTAACTGCACACAATAATACAGATTTATTACTCAAAAGCCAGGGTAATCAATTATTTTTTGTTGAGGTCCACACTTCTTGGTCAAGGTATAGTTAAGGTCCAGACTCCAGAGAAATATTTTTCACACCTCAATAATAATAATGATAATAATTACTAAAAAGATTCTGCAATCTGTTCAAAAGCATCTGGTAGTCTGGCTTTGGCCAACAATCTGCCTTCACTTACTCCTGCTCTAACACCAAATTTTGCTCTCACCTGCACAGTTTTAATCAGTCAGAGTTGCATGTGTCTGAGAATAGAATTGGCCCATACAGTTTAGCTTCAAAGGTGAAATCCTGGGTCTAGTGAAATCAGTGGTATACAGCCTTTGAACTTCCGTAGGGCTCGGATTTCACCTTAAGTCTTGAATGAGTTCTGTGAAATTCACTTTGGTTTGCCAGATGCCATGTGATCCATTTTTCTCCTGTTCACTTCCCATAGCTGAAACACATTGGATCAGATCTTTATCTGCTGAAAAATTGACATTGCCCCATTAACTCCACTAACTTTTGTGTAACTCTATTGTTTTACACTAGCTGAGGTTCCAGACTGTGATTAATAAATAAGAATATGTTGTACTATGGTAGTGCCTTCAATCTTAGGATACCAAATTAGTTGTCAAACATTCTTGCTGTCTTGCATCAGTAAATTAAGTGGGGAACTTGCAAACAATTGGCGTTCAAGACAATTAAAATCGTATTCAGCAGTGGAGGACATAAATCTTGTAATACACTTTCACACAAATGCGGTATAAACATGACAGATGACCAGATCAGCCTCAAACCATATGACTGTAAACAATCCTCTTAGCTGTGGAAGACATACTGGCACTCAGAAGCAACTGGTATGCAGAACACTGTCTTATTGAAGAGAAATTGAGAACAATGTGGAAAGCGGAAGCTGTCAGCAAGATACAATATAAACTATCACTTATGAGATACATCAGATGTTTCTCCTCCTGATGTGATGACCAAGCTGCTGATTAGAACTGACAAGAAGAGAATGAAGTATATTTTCCCAATGAAAGCTCATGCAATAAATAAATTTGTTAGTCTTTAAGTGCTACAGGACTCCTTGGTTGTTTTGCTGAACTAAACTAACTTGGCTATCCCTTCGGCACTTTCATACAGTATAAGAACTATTCTTTCTACCCCTGTCTCTCAGTATGATGTTTGTATGGTTATGTCTCTTTCCATGTCATACTGAGCTGCCCTTTTTTCCTGTCACAATTCACAACCATTTTTCTCTCCTTCTTTCTTTCTTCCCCATGTTATTTGACTACAGTCATCTCTCACTCTTGCACCCATATTATTTTTCTTCTGAATATTACACTCCTTCCAATTTGCTGCATAGTCTGAAGACATGGTTTGGTCCCAAACCTTATTTTTTTCAAGTTGCATTTTATTTCTTTCAACACAATTGTTATCTTTGGCTATATCTACATCTAACTGCTTAGTTCAGACTTGCTTAATCCGAACTAAGCAGTTCGGAGTTCATTCAAACTAACCGTGGGTTGGTTTGAACGAACCAGAAGTTTTAGTTTGAACTAACTTTTTAGTTTAAACTAAAAAAATGCGGTTAGTTAAAACTAACTGCTTAGTTTGACCTCATTTAGTTGGAACTACCACGGCTACATTGTGCCAGTTTGAACTAAAGTTCGAACTAAGTTCAAACTAAACGGTTAGTTCAAACTAAGCTTTACTTAGTTTGAACTAAAACAGTTTTTAGTTCGAACTAGGCAAAGTCTATTGCAGACAGGGATCAAAGTAGTTCAGATTACGCCTCCTTAATCCAGGCTAATTGGCTAGTGTAGACATAGGCTTTCAGTCTTTTGGCCTTCATATCCATTTACCTTTCACCTATGTCTCCATATGCATGACTTGCACTGTATTATGGACTCAAGTTCAAGCCAGCACTAATGACTTATCTTTTAATTTGTTTTAAATGGATATTTTGAGAGAAGAGTTTAAGGAGCTTTCTTCACAAATAAACCCTGGTGCTGGAATTAAATATAATCACAGTCCCGATGACTGCATGCAGAGATTTAGGGCTAGATTCACAAAGATGACCCTCCTCACTCTATCTCAGCTATAACCCCATAGTTAGAGTATGCACTTGAAATGAGGCAAACCTGCTTTCAGATCCCTGATGACAAGCAGGGGCTTGAACCTAGGTCCTACATTGTGCCTGAACTACCAGGCTATTGGATATTCTAGAGCTTTCTCCATTTCTCTGCTGTATCATATATAATTACAGATTAATTGGGTTAGAGAGGCATGAGTTTCTAACCTGGTGTTTTGAGCACTCAGACACAGAATGACCTTGTGTCCCATTTTTAGCAATACAGACCTATATTTAAGCTCTCTCACAGGTCTTCTGACTTTTTCTTAAAAATTGGCAAATTGCCCCATATTTTCTGCCTCCTGATCAGTGCAGGGTTTACAATGATGCCAAAGCACAGGGCCCACACTCAGAAGGACCCCATAAGGGGATGGCCATGGCCCTGTTGTGAGTCCTGCTGGCTGGATCCCTGCCTGTCGGCCACCCACCCACCCACCAGTGGTGAGTGGAAGAGCTAGTGGCTGGTGGGAACTGGAGTAAAAGGTCTGGGACTGGGGGCAAAGCCAAGGTGTGTGAGACCAGTTTCTACTGATGGTCCATTAGCACAGCCCCATCCACTCGCCACATCAGGCTGATCCCAGCAGAGTCCCACCCTCAGGCTTATCTCATATTGGTGTTGGCTGTGTGCTGCTGCAGCTGTTGAATTTGGGAAGGCGTTGGCCTCAGGCCAAGTAGGGAGGCTTTTAAGACATGGTGCCAGGTACCAGAAGAAATGGCCGCATCTCCAGGGTCCAGTTGAGCATGGAGGGTGGAGTGCTCCAGGTAGGGAGTGTTGGTTGGTCACACCTCGTCACATGGGGCAGTAGGATTGTCTGTCACCCCCCCACCCATGTGCAGGGAGCGTGGAGGGTTTCACCCTCATATATGTATCCTCCAGTCAGTTCTGGATGCACTCTCCCTCCCATCCACATAATTAATTTTATGAGCATTCCCATATTCAACTTTCCCTGCCCCAGCTTGAGACTGTTGCCCTCTTTTTGACCTCAGCAGCTAGTTAAGCATCCTTGGGGATGTTCCAGCTGAAAGGAAAATTTATGGAATCCAGTATTTTCTCTGATGCCATCATGTTATTTTAAAAGGAATGTATGAAGTTCTGCTTCTCCAAGCACAGGAGGAATCAAGAATAAAAGAAGCAGTTTCTTACCTTACACCCCAAGCCTCTTTAGTCAACAGCCCCTAAAGCTACTGCTTGGCATTCTTCTCTTGGCCTCTAGTTCTCTCTGTCCTTGGGCTGTATGTGTTCTTTTACACGTGCAAAAACAGACACACTACTCAGCAGTATTTTAATTTTAAACTGATTGCATAATTTTACTTCCTGAAGTGTCTAGAATAATTTTAATCTATGGATAGTATACCCATGACATAGACTATCCTGATTTATCTTTCATGTGTTCTGCTCTCTAGTTTTTAACACTGGGTCCTTCCATGCTTGGATCTCTCCTCACCCTTTCTTTCCCAATACAGCTACTGTTAGGCCGATGCTAGCATAAGATGTTACTGAATTCAAGATTTAACCAAATATGGTAGGCTATATCTTAGAACACTGCGCCTGTGATAGACATTTCTGCATTATCTGGGGTTAGAAATGGGTAGCAGTGACATCTCTTTCCAGAATGTTAAATAAAAGACACTCGAGTTGTTTATGCCCCATATTCTCTTATATGGGCTTTGTATATTTTAGTAGGAAATTTATAAGACTTGTTCCTGTCCGTGACTCATAGAATTGGCTTTGATTGCCGCCCCTCCTGGGCCATCACCAAAAGTATACAGAGTGTGTGGAGGGAGCAGATGGCCCCTTCACCTTAACTAGATGGCCCCTTCACCTTAACTGGATGGCCACTTAACTTAATTGGATGGCTGTTACCACCCTGAGTGCCCATTGTTCTTACAGGGCTTGGTGTAGGTGGGCTCTGCCTGACTGCAAGGTCCTGCAAGGTATGACTCATACCACCATTGTTTTCTGCGTTCCCTGTAATCAGGGAAAGGCGGGAAAATCAGCTTAAATACTCAGGTTTTGGGAGGCCCAGACGGGATGGTCCTCAATATCCTGCCTGGCCTGATCACCCAGACGCTGACCTCCTCCGCTCACGAGTTCTCCCCTGAGCGTACCCCACGTTTTGAACTGCCGGCCGTGTAACGAGTCTCTCTCTCTCCTGCCTGGGATGCTTCTACTGCTGCTTGTGGTGTTGGTAAGAGTTTGCCCCTGCAGCTCCTCTCAGTAATGTTTTATCTCTTGCTGCCTTGTCACTGCTCTCTCCTCCTGCCTCAACAAGCCTTGGCTCCTGAAACCTGGCTTGGTTAAGTTTCATTTTTGCCCTTCTACTTTGTTTCACTTTATTGCCTCCTCCTCCCGCTGTTCTAAAAGTTCCCAGGTGCTCAAGCTGTTCTGCCACTGCCTTACATTAAGCTGTGCCTTTCTCTTCCCATAGTGCGCTCTCTCTCTCTCTCTCTCTCTCTCTCTCTCTTCTCCTATTACCTTTGAAGCTTCAGACTAAGTTGCAACATTGTATGATTAAAGTATTACATAGTGCGCTACATTGTATCGTTAGTTTGGTACCTTAGGTCTGTGTTAAGTCCGTTTGTGAGTTATAAGACTGTCTCTCTTGGGTTGTCTCCTTTGATTCGTTATCCTCGAAATCTTGTCCCCTGTATATTATTGTACCAGGGTTGTACTGGGTCGTGGGATTCTGTTTGGCTGATTGTGTCTTGATTTGCCACGTTCAGACTTGTATTTAGCTGTGTTTAGTTACCTTACCCTTCCCTGTTGCAAAGCTCCCCTAATAAACTGTTTCTGCCCAAATTTTGCCTCTCTGTCCTTGGTCCCCCTTGCCCCTGCATCCTTTCCTCTCCGCCCCCCCCCTGCTGCCGCTGTCTCCGCGGCTTCTCCCCCTTTCACCCGGTTTCCCCTCTGACCCTGTCGTCAGCCGCCGCTTTCTTCCGCAGCTTCCCACCGCTACCTGCTTCCCGCAGCTGCTGCCCATTTCCCGCAGCTACCCCACCAGCCACCCCGGCTCCTGCCAGCTTCCCGTGGCTGCCCCACCAGTCACCCCAGCTGCTGCTGGTGTCCCCCCCCGCTGCTGCCACTCCCCACAGCCACTGCCTGCTTCCCACGGCTGCCCCTCCTGCACCCTTTTTTTCCCCCTTCTCTCTTCCTTCCCTTCTTTCCCTTTCTTCCACTGCTGCTCCCTCCCCGGCCATCCAGCCACCCTCTGCCTCCCTCTTGAACCCCCAGACCTCTGTTCAGCCCCTCCTGCTTCCCTACTTCCCCGAACCCCCATGTGTGTCCCAACTCCTCGCATGCCTCTGTCTCCCTGCCCTAAATCCCACGTGTGTCTTCATCCCGCCATTCCTACTCACCCCCCCACTCACTTTCCCTTAAGCCCCTCTCTGTTGCTGCCGCCAACTCCCCGCTCCAACCCTCCGTTGCCCCGAGCCCCCCACCTGTGTCCTCAGCCAGCTTGCCCTCCCCTTCTTTGAGCCCCTCTGACCTTGTTGATCCTGCTTCGTCCCGTTTGTATTCTCTCCCCTCTGCCTCTGCAGCATACTAGTTTGCATTGCACCCCCTTTCTATTCATATGTTATAGGAGCATCTTTTAAGTTACAGTGAATGGGTTTATGACTATAGGGAGTCCTCATTGCCCCCCTACCTGTCCCACTCCACAGATTTAAGCACCCCACAACACCCCATTAGAAACACCATGACAAACACCATACATACACTCCCATCACCCACCTGACACCCACACTCATTTTTAATAAAGATTAAAGTGCACCCTGCTTGTGCAGTAATTGCCCCCCAAGATCCCCAAATTTTTGAACCTGCTGGCAGGGTCAGTTCCAAATGGTTTTATTTTAAACTAATGGCATGACAACTTAACAATACCTATTTCAAATACTTTGTGCTCTGAGCCTGAAATATATCCATTTTGATGTAGCCTGAAACCAGCCTCTCGTATAGGCAAGGTGGGAAAAATCAGCTAAATTTATCACCATTAAAAAATTTAAAAAAAGAGCGGCAACATCTGTATTTGTACAGCACCTTTAATGCTGGGATTCTGGTCTATGAGTAGAGTTCCTAGATGTTATGTTAATACAAATAATATAGGTTTTTAAACGACTGGTAGTTTAGTATTAAGCATTTTAATCTGTAGATTGTTGTGCTTGGCAGATTTCTAACAAATGCTTCAAATCTGAAAACATCATAAAATATTTATTTAAAAGGCCTTTTAAGCTTGTTTTTTTCCAACAAAAAATCTTCATCTGCTTGATAAACTCTATCTTCATGAAGTAAACTCGAAGTCTCACAGCACTCTTGCTGTCACTACTGTATTAAAGTGATTACATTATGAATGATCCAAATCTTTAAAAGTTTAATTGCACATGCTGTACTGCAGTAAGTAACCAGTATGTCATACATTTTACCATATCTTGTAGGACACAAAGTGTGTTTCAGTGGAATTGGCCAAATTCCGCAAAATTTTCACAGTGAAATAACATTCAGGATAGAATCACTACATCCAATTTTGTTTTTTGACATTGGAGCACTTTTGTCCTGGTTTGTAAACTGATCTTCACTTAGGATTGTATCCATCAGTTTTGAGTGTCCCAGGTATGAGACTTGTAGATCATATTGTCTGATGCTCTGTTCCCTTTGTCCAGGAAGTAGATAAAGTTCTGGTTGAATGTGTGGTAATTCCATAGGGAACAGGCAAGTTTTACTTGGAAGTGCTACTTAAAATGCCATTTTGATCCAAGAAGAGACACAGCCCCTGATGTTTTAGACTTGCTATAGGAAAAGAAGAGAGAGTGAGATTTATAAAATGACTGGTTTAAAGAAGTAGTTTTTGGTGATCTGTGTTAAGTCCAGGAATCTTAGATAAACTATCTTGATCTTCTTCGATTTATGTAGCAGGGCATTAGTCGTAGAGCACTCCTGCATAACCCAGCAACCTGTTTTAAGGATCTAACTGACCAGCTGAGTCAGTTGACCATGGATCATGTGGCAATTCACAGGTAGTGCTTCCTATAAGAGCAAGCCTGCTCAGAAAGATGTGCAAAATCTCAAGAGAGCAATCTATCCCTAGAGGGAGGTCTGGTAGGAGACACCTGCAAGAAACATGAGTAGAAGTAGTAATAATCTGAGGTTTTAGGAAAGCCCATGCTACTGGCTGTGGGTTTTGGGAAGGAACAACAGTCTATGAAAGATGTGTTTGGGGTTCACATTGAACTGTTTTGCTAATAAACAAATATGAAGAAAGTGATTGAAAATCTGCTGCTTTGGGGAGCCTTGTTCAATGAACTGGCTGATGAGTACCAGTTTTGGGCTAGGCAAAGGCAAGCTCAGATCTTTATCTCTTTAGGTAAGCAGAAGGTTTTCTATTGAACCCATTGCTGTTTCTACTGCTGCAAGTTAGAGTTATGTGTGGACTAAGTTTGTAGGCGTTTTGGACTCTTTTGGTAGCTGTCAGTCACAAATCTAATAGTCTTATTGGCAGACTCCCTGAAGAGATGCTATTCATCTACAGGAACCTGGATGTACTATGTTTGGATATCACATTAGCTTTCCCAGCTCTGAAGCAAATTATTTTCCAGACTGACGTAGAACTAGAAAAAAAATAATAAAAAACTAGAAGAACAAGTGAAACATCACAAGACAGCATTACCTCAGAAAGAGAAAGGGCTGAAGTTTTCTAAGATTAGTTTTAACATATTTAACCTTGGCTTTTGTTCTAATCATGTTTTTATCCTGTGGTAGACAGGCTCTATCTTTTACAATAGATGCCTTACACAGACTGTAACAAAGCCATTGGAATCTTTTTTTAAGCTATGCCTTTTTTGTTTGCACATTAGATCCTTAGAAACTGAAGTGACCTTTGTTGAAAAGATTGTTTTCTTTAAAAAGCTGCAAGATAGACATTAGTTTGGGGAACAGTGGCTCAGTATTATCTTCCTTGTACTTTTATATGTTATTTATTTATTTATTTATTTATTTATTTGGAGAACTCTTGGGGGGAGCAGCAAGAGAAAGACACCCTACATCAATCATAGGTACCAGAGATTTACATAAAGGAATAACATGATTTCATTTAGACTTCATCTTTTTAAGAATCTTTGAACATTTTTACCTTTTCTTCTGAATATTTAAGGGTTCTAGCCCTAGATTCAGTTCCACTTATTTACTTTGGGGGAGGTATCTTCTTCCATGAGTCATCCCATTGGTTTCAAAATCTGACTTTCAAGAATTAATCATCAAAGTAATAATGATGCCAACTTTTCATCCTCAGACATTCTTCCAGAACCAAATCTCATTCACATTCAGATTGAAAGGAGGAATAGGAGGCAGAAAGTTCTCTGTCCTTCATGGAATAATTGGATTTATTTGGAGTCTTAACAACAACAACAACAACACCTTGTGAATATATAAAGTGTATTGTACAGATTAGATAGTATAGCTCTTATTTATTTTGGATCATATCTATGCACATGAACAATCATGTTGAATTTTGATTACTTGTGTGAATAAATACTATTAATCTTAAAAAGTTGCAGAATTAGAGCAAATAGGAAGTACAATGAAAGGAATGCTCTCTCATAGTGCTGTATCTGGCCAAAGTTTCCAAATTTAAAAACAAAACAAAACAAAACAAAACAAACCATCTTATTTCTCAGCCTGTAAATTAATCCAGAAACTTGTGGATTTTACTGTGAAACATCTGAAGTCCATCATTAATACCTTTTTTATGGTTCCAATGCCATAAGATGTGTAATATCACACAAGGGAAAAAAAGGACATAAAGTAATTTCTGTTTGTGAAAAGTAAATTGTCTTCAGGAGGATAATCAAGAGAATCAGTCTTGCATCTATGGGTGCGTCTACACTTACAGGCTAGGTTGAATTAAGGAGTCTTAATTCAACCTAACCTACTCCCCGTCCACACTGTCCTTTTATTAAGTTGAATTAAGCCTTTCCTTAACTTGAATTAAGGAAAGGTTAATCTGTTCTAATAAAACCCACTTTAAATTTAAATTACTGGTTAATTTGACTTTATTAAGTAGAATTAAGCCAGTGTGGATGCCCAAAGTCAACTTTAGTTAACCTAGGGCTAGGGACAAGGGAGTCCCACATGGCTCCATGTCAGACAGGAACCATGCGCAGCTTCCTGGCAGAAGGGAGCCGCACATGGCTCCCTTTTTTCTGAGGAGCCATGCACAGATCCCTTGTCCCTGGGGGGAGTCCTGTCTCCTTTGTCCATGGGAGGAGGCCCTGATCCCGTCTCCTCGGACCCGCGGCTCCGAGGAAGAAGGGAACTGCAGTGCCCCAGGAGAAGGAAGTCTCCAGAAGAATAACTCACCTCAGAATGTTCACTGATTTCATGAAATGTTACGCCTTTTTTACTGAGTTCATTAATCTAATGAAAGTGCTGGTGTTGTGAGCCAGATAGATGTGTGAAGATAAAGTCACAATTCTTTGAAAACACTGTCACTTTCATGAACCTAATATGTGTATAACAAATTTGAGAATCTGGTAACAGTCTATTTCATTGTCTTGTGTAAATCTGAGGCAAATGTTTCAGAAAAATCAATAGCACTTTACTGGATTCACTAAACCAGCAATCTTTTCATTGATTTCATGCAACAATTAATTTAATCCATCTAGTGTACCAATTACGATGTGAGACAATCAACCCTACACTTTCAGACAATGATATTGTGAAAAATGCATATTTTAAAATAACCTTTTACTTTATCTAAGTGATCAAATAAATATTGCAGTTAAACTTTTTTTTGTGTTAAATATACCGCCCAGTTTGAGCAGCCATACTCCAGAAAGGCAAGGCTAGCATGAACCTTGAAAAGCCATCAAATCCAACTCCCTGCATTGTGGCAGGACCATGTAACCCTAGAAAGGGTTACACCACCTTAAAATTTGGTGTAAGAAAAAAAAAAATCAGGCCTTACTTTTTTAAAAATAATATAGTCACAGAAAAGATTAATAATATTAGATCATGCTGGTACTACATGGAACCAATTTTGTTAAGATTCTTTTTGTTTTTTTGCAGTCTTGTTAGCCAAGGGCTGGGATTAATCAACTCCAGTGTCTAGACTGCAGATAAGTTCAATGGTATGGTAATAGCGTATCAGAATTCTTGTGTGGAAAGTATTCTGATAACAAAGGCAGGCAGATAAGTGTTGTCTGTTCATGTGAATTTGAATGTCTTTCATTTGCTGAACAGTGTGATACTGATTCCTGAAGTCTTTTAGAGCATATATGACTAATAGTCTTTCAGGGCTGTTGTGACCCAGGGAACTCCTTCAGTGCCAACTGGCAGAAGGCACACAATCCCATAACTCAGAGCAGGCCTAACACACTCACTGTCCCCAGTTCACTGTTGTCGTTATCTGTAAGGTATCATATGCAAACTGATCAGGCACTGGTAACTAATGTTATTGCATGATGCATGTACAGATGGTGTATTAAAAATTCTAGATGTATGCTGAAAAGATGTTCTTCAAATATGTTTAGTAAACAATGCAAAAGACCAGCCTGTCCCAGACAAATGTTGTTTTGCTTTCCTTGACTGTATTTTCAATGTAAATTGAGTAAGGTGAGGTCAGAAAAAATGGAAGTACATTTGCACAGAAGGTAAACAAAGCAATCAGACTAGCAAATGGTGGAGAAGTCCACTTAATGGTTTTGACAGGATAAAGGCTGTCACCACAGGAAGCCTTCCTGGCTCTTAAAACAGGCAATCGACTTTGGGAAATATAACCAGAAACTGTCATTTTGACATTCATCATCTGAGGGACACAAGAGGCCAGAGATCTTCAAATCTGAGAAGGATGGCTCCTTCAACCAAAGGGTTTGTTAGAACAGATATAGGTGAGAAACCTGCTTAGCCAAAGATTGTAATTGCCTGAAGATAAGATTCAGTCATTAGAAAGCATGTTTTGTTTTGTAATCTTTGATATCTTTTACTCTAACTTGAAATCACTTAAAACTATGTTCTTTGTTAATAAAGCAAGAATTAGTTCATTACAAAACCATCTCAATGCTGTTATGTTGAAGTGAAGTGTGAGTCTCCCAGTCTTCAACTAATCTAACAGGCTGATGAGTACTCTGTCTCTTTGACAGCAATGAACTGACCATCTGTGAGGGTCCAGTGAATGGGATGGACACAGCAGAAAGATGTCTCTGGAGAACTCGGAAATTGAGGTTCACTGATTGTTACTTGCAAGGCAAAGTTTGGACTGGCAGAGTCCTCAATAGTCTTCTGTCAAGGCAGACAAGCTGGTGTGTCAAGGAGCTGCCACATAGCAGCAGCAAAGCTCACTCTTGCTGAGGCAGAGTAGTAACACCATAGCTTACAACTCAGGATGACTTGAGTAGGATGTTACAGTTGTCTTCTCAAACATTATTTAAGTAGCTTTGACATGCACCAAACAATAGTGCTCTATGTACATTTGAAAGATAAAGAGATGAAATAAACCAGGTAGTTTTCCTTATTTTCTTTTTTGAATCATGCTGATACATCCGATGATGTATTCAGCACTAAGAACACTTTAAATTTATACAAATTTATGAATACTATTTTTACTGGGTTTTACATTATATATGATCAAAGACATATTACAGATGATGACATTAGATATAATGCTGATGAGCATCTAATGCTCTTCTTGGCTTACTTGAAGAAACCACTCTTGTTAAAATGCCTCATGTGTTTAACAAGATGATCATGTGTTTCACTGCACATGGGAGATGACGGGCAAAAGAAAAAAGAAAAAATGCATAATTTAGATATTCTTATTTTTGCCTCGCAACTAACATTCAAAAAGAAGTCCAGGGGATTCCTTCTACTAAAGTCAATGGCAAAAACCAACTATGTCTTTGCATGGGCTTTTTTTTAATAAGTAGCTCACTCTGTGACATAAAGTATCATTTAATATGAAAAGCCTTGGCCCAAAAGCGTATTTCTAAAAGCTTGTAAGTTGCTCTTAGAACCTTCACATCAATAGAATAGAATTTTGTTTCAGGATAAGGGAATTATTATAATATAAATGGATCCTTTCACCCAATCACAATGCAGAATAAAGGTCATTTTACTGTACCAATAACATAATTCTTGTCTTTGTTCAGATAATACTATACCAATTATTTAACTGTGGGTACAATCTGAGAAATCTCAAAAGCTTGCAAGTTTGAAACACAAATGGAAAACTCAACTTCTTATTTCAACAGTCAGATTGTCTTGCAAACCAAGAAGGGGACAATATTTATTATCTAATGTCTGATTATAACTGAAAAGGAATTTAGAAAAGGCACATATTGGTTTCATGTTTGGGTATGTCTACACGGCACTTTTCTTTCGAAATAACACTCATTATTTCAAAATAAAAGAAATTTAGTCTACACAACATTTTCTTATTTCAAAAGGACGGATCCTGTCCTTTCAAAATAAGAATCGTTGTTTTGAAAAAGTTAAACCCCGATGTTTTCAAAATGGC
Source organism: Podocnemis expansa (assembly GCA_007922195.1). Classification (NCBI taxonomy): domain Eukaryota; kingdom Metazoa; phylum Chordata; order Testudines; family Podocnemididae; genus Podocnemis; species Podocnemis expansa. Next base: position 48,471,093 of record ML682005.1, read on the forward strand.
CGTTATTTCGAAATAGATATTTCGAAATAATGCCGATTAGACCTGTTGTTTCAAAACAACTGTTTAGAAACAACAGATCCAAACGGCTTTATTTCAAAATAACCATTTTGAAATAAGAGCCGTTTGGATTGCAGGCTTTCCTTTAATTCGAATTAACATTTTGTTAATTCGAATTAACTTATTTTGAAATAAGGACTTTATTTCAAAATAACTCATTTCAAAATCCTTATTTTGAAATACCGATGCATGTGTAGACATAGCCTTTGTGTCTCATCAGCTTAGGCTATGTCCACACATACATCATTATTTCGAAATGAGTTATTTCAAAATAAAGGCCTTATTTTGAAATAAGTTAATTCGAATTAACAGTTTGTTAATTTGAATTAACAGTTTGTTAATTCGAATTAAGGGAAAGCCTGCTTTTGAAATAGCCATTGTTTCGAAATGGTTATTATGAAACAAGGCCGTTCGGACATGTTGTTTCGAAACAGTTGTTTTCAAACAATGGTGTTGTTTTGAAACAACATGTCCGAACGCCATTGTTTCAAAACAACCGTTTCGAAACAATGGCTATTTCAATTAGATACAAGGTTTAACGGTTTCAAAATAACGGTGCATTGTGTGGACTTGCCGCTTCTTATTTCGAAACAACCTCGAAACAACCAGAAGGTTGTCTGTGAAACCTCCATTCTGCCCCCTTAATCCTGGTATTTCTTACTCCTTGAACAAAAGACTCTGCAATTCATCTTTTTTTTTTTATTATTATAGGTCATTTTATTTGAGAGTGAGAGAAGAACTTTTATCAGGGAATTAATGATCATCCACTCATCAATTAAATTAGTAAAATGTGATTATATAGCTAAATATATGACTGCAAAAATATCACCTTGTTCAGTGTAGGTCTCTGGGCATCACATCAGCTCACACTAGCAATAAACATGATTTTACTACCTTTTACATATTGGCCAATCAGAAGCCACTTAATCCACAGAAGGACATCATAATCTCCATAAACTACCTTTATGGCTTACATGGTTTCTAATTGGCTGAAGCACTTATGTAATCCCATCAAAAAGCTTTAAATTAACATTTAAGCAGAGTGAGGAGACAACACAGACTTTATGAAGAGCCTCAGGAGCGCTATTTGGACTGGGAGCCAGTGAATGTGGGCAGTAGGGTAGAAAAACTGGAGGTTGAATGGAGGAGAGAAATAGCTGAGATGAGCAACTGGAGGGAAGAAACTGCAACAGATGTAGCAAAGAAAATGTGATGAAGAGCTGTGAGAAGCACTGACACTGTGAGAATCTTGAGGAGGGATATTTGGACTGGGAAAAAGGGAACATGGGTTGGTGAGACTAGGAGAGAAATAGGGCAGCAGGTTGGAGCCTGTAGGTGGGAAGGACAGGGTGACTGGAGGCCAGGAAGGAGAGACAGAATGGACTAAGAGCTAAGTGGAGGGGAGGGGTAAACTGGGATTGACTAGGCTTAGAGATTGGGAACAAGTAGTTTGGTGGTAAGAGGTGGGGAACTGAGAACATTGGTACAAAGACACTGAGACTGAGGTGGGATGTTAGAAATGTAGAAATAGGCAAGGAGATTGGGATTGGAATGAGACACCTGGGAAGTGGAGACCGTAACTGGCAAGTTGAAGAGAATGGGACTGGGATGAGGAGCCAGAGATAGGAAAGATACAGGATTAGTCCAGGGATAAGTTAGTGGAGACAGTGCAGAAGGGGTCACACTCAGGAACAATGAGTAGATGAGGCTGCGCCCATTTGAGCACATTCCCTTGCATAGTCTGGAAAAGAGACCCAGGTTCCTGAGTTTCATCATTCCACCACTGTCAGCAAGTATCTGTGAAAACTGAAACCCACTCACAAAGTGACTTAGTTCTCTCTAGTGCTGGTCCACAGACAGGAAGACAACGAATTGCGATTAGTTACTCCATTAATTCTGTTGGGAGAAGATTACATGGAAGAGCTAAAGGTTCCCACTGTGCTGATGACCCAGCTGGGTTTCAACATGCCACACAATGGAATTTCTATTATTTCAGAGTTTAACATAAACTAAAAATATACATAAAATTGCATTAAAAGGTTATTATCAAGGTTCAAAGTCAAGCACTCAAAACTTAAGAAACACAGAAGTAAGATTGTCCTTACAACCTTAATTTGCCCCCTTGTGCATGTTCAGTATGATGCAGTTTTTCATTGCATGATCACATAGTGGTCTTCACACAGGACCCATGCTTTATTCATTGCACAGGATGGTGTTCTACAAAGTTCCTCTTTAATGCTAGTAAAGTCACTTAAACCAAGCTTTTCACAGGTGGTCACTAACTGTTTCTCATTATCTGGATGCCTGACTTGAAGCCCTGGGGCTTGATTTGCAGAAGTTGTGACAGTAACTGAAAGCACTAGGTGCAAGCTCAGAATGCTAAGTACTCTGAAAAATCAGGTCCTAAGCATCTTAAATTGGGCATTCAAAACAATATAGTTTTTACCTAATCTCTTATGCTATGCCTACACGTAGAGGCTTATTTCGAGTTAAGTTATTTTGAAATAAGCTATTTCAAAATAAAATCCTTAATTCAAATTAATTTAACTCAAAATAAGGAAAAACACCAAATCGAAATAGCAAGTCTTGACACAGGACATGCTATTTTGAATCAGGAGAGGGGCAGCATAGGAGGTGTGGCACCATGGCCCACTGGCAGGGCCATGTTGCCAACCGATCCCTTGCCACTGGCTCTGGAAAGCCAGTGCCAGAGGAAAAAAGCCCCTGGGGTCAGAGATGGGGGGGGCGCCCCTCCTCCCCGCCGCTTCCCCAGCAGGGCGAGGGGGCAGAAGTCAGGGTGCCTGGTCCTCCTGTGACTGGGCCAGCAGAGGCTGGGCTCTCCCTGCGCCTGGTCCCCCAGCCCCTGGCCACCTGCAAGTGGCCAGGGGTGATGCCAGCTTCCGCAGCCCCTGGCCACCTGCAGGCAGCCAGGGCAGATGTCGGGTCCCCCCACCTCTGGCAGGCTCCGCAACCTGGTGAATTTCATAGACGTGAAATTGACCTGGCTGCAGAGTCTAGCCTAGGGGTGTCACTGGGGTGGGGAGGGACCCAGAGCACGGGCCCAGGCCCCACCCCCAGCCAGCAGGCCCCACCCCCTGGCCAGGGATAGGGCCAGGCGGGGCGGCTAGGTTGCGGCGGGGCCTAGCCAGAAGCGGCCACAGGAGGCCGGGCCCGCGGCTGTGGGCGGCCAGGCCCCCAAGCCCCAGCTGGGGATTCGGGGGCCTGGCTGCCTGCAGCAGTGCGGGGCCCAGCCTCCTGCAGCTGCTTCTGGCCTGGCCCGGTTGCAGCCCCGCCTGGCCCTATCCCTGGCCAGGGGGTGGGGCTGGCCGGGCTGCTGGCCGGGCCCCTCATACCCAGCCTGATTGGGCTGGAGATCCAGGGCACTGGCGCTGGGACTCAGGGCACAGGCCCCGGGGTGCCCAGCACCAGCAACACCCCTGGTCTAGCCACTCTGCAGCCTGGTCAATTTCATGCCTGTGAAACTGACCAGGTTGTGGAGTCTGCCAGGGGCTGGGGGAGCGGCATCACCCCTAGCTGCCTGTAAGTGGCCAGGGGCTGGGGGCTCAGGGCCCCCCTACAGCTCAGCCCCTGCTGCTCAGCAAGCATCAGGGGTGCAGGGTGCCCCGATCCCACTCACCCAGCTGCCCAGGCTTTGCCGCAGCATGGGGGGGCAGCTGGGGCTGAAGCCGGCTCACCCCACAGCCGAGGCTGGCCAGCTGCTGGCAGGGCCACCAGGGCTGGACACAGTTCACCCTGCTGCCTGGGCCCTGCTGCAGCTGGTGGGGCCACAGAGCCTGGGCTGTGGGGCGAGCTGGGTCCAGCCCCAGCAGCCCTGCCAGCAGCCGCCCAGCTGGGGCTGCAGGGGAGCCGGGTCCGCACCAGCCCCCCACCAGTGGCCACCAGAGGCATTGCTGGTGCTGGGCACCCCAGGACACATGCCCCGAACCCCAGCACCAGTGCACCGGATCTCCGGCCCAATCGGGCTGGAGATCTGCGGCCCAGTCGCCGGCGGCCGTGGTGCCCCATCCCCAGCCAGGGATCCAGGGTCTGGCCACTTGCAGCCGTTTCCGGACCCTTCCCTGGCCAGGGATACAGGGCCCGGCCACCTGCGGCAGTGGTGGCCCCATCCGCGGCTGGGGATGTGGGGCCTGGCCTCCTGCGGCTGCTTCCAGCCCTGTTCCTGGCCTGGGATCTGGGGCCTGGCCGCCCACGGCCACGGCGAGAAATCTGGGGCCCAGCGGTGCACGCCAGTGACAGCCCCATCCCCAGCCAGGGATGCGGGGCCTAGCTGGCACGGTGGCGCCTGGCCCTGGCCCTGGCCCTGGACAGGGGGTGGGGCCTGCAGCCTGGGGGCGGAGCCTGCAGGCCAGGGGCGAAGCCTGGGCCCATGCCCTGGGTCCCTCCCCTGGCCAGCGACACCCCTGGTGGCCGCAGAGCCCAGGCTGCGGGCAGAGCCGATTCCAGAATCCACTGCCGGGTTGTGGTCCCCCTCTGGCTGCCCGCTTGCCACTGCAGTGGGGAAAGTCACCCGCCGCCCTCCTGCACCCCCCTCTAACTCTGCTCAGCACCCTGGCCAGGGTGCTGATCGACTCCCTGGTCAGGGTGCTGAGGGGGTTGGGACCTTGGGAGGAAGGTCATTTGTTATATCAATATAACAGAGCCAGACGGGGTTATTTCGAAACCACAGTTAATAATAATCCTCATTTTGATACCAAACTAGGTTTTATTATATCAAAATTATTTTTCTTATTTCAAAATAATATTTTGAAATAAGGAAAACATCATCTGGGCATGACTATTTTTAAATAGAAACAACAGTGGTTGTTTCGATTTAAAAGCCTCATGTGAACACAGCCTTAGGGTATGGCTACACTGGAGGCTCTCTTAAGTCAACTTAACAAAGTTGACTTTAAGTCCACTTAGAGCGTCCATATTCCAAACTCCTGTAGACTGCCCATGTCCACACTGGCAGCTGCTAGGTTGATTTAACACTTAAGTCAACTTGATTAAGTAGACTTAAGGCCTATGCCCTGTCTACACTGGCTTAAGTCAACTTAATAAGGTCAAGTTAAGACTTAAATTGACCTTAAGCGGTGGTATTATTAAGTCAACTTAAGGAAGCACTTCAGTTGATTATGAAATTCCCAGTGTGGATGGAGCTTTCCTGTGGCTGACTTAAAGAAGGTTAAGTCGACCTAAAGCTCTGGCGTAGACATACCCTTAGTGTCTCCAGTCCCCATTTGTAAATTGGGAAAAAAATAATATCCCCCATCTCACAAGAGTGTTGTGAAAATAATTCATTGATGTCTGTGAAGCTTTTAGATACCATAGTGATGAGCACCATAGAAAACCCTGTGAGGAAATTAATAATTCTGTCTTCAGACTGAGGTTTGAACAGTAAGCAGTAAACAAGGCTTAGAGTCACACACTGAACAATGATGAGAAAATGATATATTGAATTGCTGCTTGTTCACTTAGCACCATCCGTGCTGTACCTTGAATGAAGCAGGGTCCTGGTCTGCAGAAAATATAGTATGTAGTTAGATGATATTGTAATGTAGGTACATAAAGAGGCCAAATTAAAGTTGAGCAGGCAATTCTAATTCTGGTGTTTCCTAGCTTTTAAATGCTTGACTTTGCAGCCTTAATTAAATTATTACCTAGCTATTGCATGTGTAAATTGAACTTTGCATCAAATGTATAAGGCCAACAGCAAAAAGCAATAATGCTGTAGTTAAGCCATAAAACAAAACAACTAGCAGTACAATTCTGACATTATTATCCAGATTATGTAGAATGAGACTAAAAGCCACAGCTTGAATGACTTGGATAGTGAAGTTAACTCATTCCTTGGTTTGTCTTGTTTCTCTTATATGGAACTACATAAGCAAGGAAAACAGCTGGATCCATGAATTTAATGGCCATTATAGACATGTATATTATTTTAGCAGAAGTATTTATTGGTAGAAAATGAAGAGGCTCCAATACCTGTCATGATACATTATCTTTAAAATGTAGTTTAATAAGCTGATACCTGGGATTTATGAAGTAGGTAATAAATCAAATAACCATCTTATTTGGAAAATTGTTCTTTAAGAGTGCACAAACAACCAGCACTGAAATATCAAGTCAATATATATCAACATTATAATATAAACTATTTTGATTTTTTGATACTTTGATTTGCTGTTACAGTGTGACCTGTTCCCATGACTTACACTACCCTGCGTCTATTTTACCCACATTCTGTAATTTCCCTCATCTTCAAAGTGTCTGACGAAGGCTCATATGATAAATAAACCTGTTAGGCTGTGTCCACACGTCTTTTTCACTTCGAAATAACACAGGTTATTTCAAAATAAAAAAGGTTAGGTCCAGATGACGTTTTTGTTGAACCCTGGGGTTCGCGATGTAACTGTGATGGACCGGCGACACCCACCAGGGAGACAGACACCAATTTCCAGTAAAAAAATTTTTATCGTGGTCTCATAAAGGCATACAACAAAATGCCTGGGGGCGGGGGGGGGGAAACAGCTACCCAGTGAAAAATACTATGCAAGACGTAAGTGGGACAATAAACAGCTATGTAGTAAAAGGACTATACAGAGTACAAATGAAAAAAAACTACACTTATAAACAATGCATAAATGGTATTATAGAGGGGGAAAAAAGGAGGGAAAGAAACAAATAGAGAGAGCTAGAATAACTGTATCAGTTCATAATACCTGTCCTAGCACCGTAGTGGAACCCAAAGCAAGGAGGCAGACCAGCTGCAGCATCCCAGTACGTAATCGTTCGGCTGGCAATTCGAATACACCCACAAGTCTCGCGGGCGGAAGCTCCCTGTTTCGGTCGGGGGATCAGTCTGACTGGTTTGTGACGTGCCCTTTAGCTTTCGAGGGTGGGAGAACACTCGAGCCAACCGAGGCAGGGGCTTAAATAGTGTACTGCATGGCCAGAGTATAAAATAGCCAATTGAAAGTGAGGTGCAGGTCAGGACCAATGATGTAACTGGGACCCCGGAAAATGATCCCTCCTTCGTGGTGACGGGGGTGCTGAGAAACTATTCAGGGGGATAGAAACTCATCCCCCCCCACCCTTGACGACACAACGCTAGGGAGGTAGAAACTCACCCAGGAAACTGAGACCCATCAGAGGAGATCGATACTTAACATTCTTTCCCTTGAGCTGCATAGCCCGGAGATGAAACCCATCAGGGAGATCGATACTTAACATTCCTCCCTGTGAGCTCCATAGTCTAGAGGGCTACGTTGGGGGGTGGGGCCATTATGTCTGCCACCTCCGTTGACAGTTTTCTTATTTTGAAATGACAGACTCCATCATTTTGAAATAAGAGGTGTCCTTTCAGAACACCTTAAACCTTGTTTGCTTTCAAAATGGCCATTATTTCGAAATGGTCATTTAGAAATGAGGCCATTTAGACATATTGTTTCAGAACAAATGCGGTTCCGAAACAATATATTTTGACCTTACTCCCAGGGCGCTTAGCACCCTGGGAGCATGGGCCACCTCCTCAGCACCCTGGTGTGATGAAGTAAGAAAACCTCTTGGGCTACTGTGGGTCTTCTTTTCTGTTCCTGTTCTTTGGTGATGGTATTCTGGTGATGGGACACAGGGGTGTGATAACTATAGGTACCACTAGGGGGGAAGAGGCTTTAGTTCAACCTTACCTGGACCCCTGGGGGTGACAGGTTGTGGCCAGTTTAGACCAGGCGCAGGGCAGCTGGATGGCGAGGAGAACAAAGGGAAGAGAGGGGAGGAAGGAGGATGGAGGTCGGAGGGGCAGGACCTCCGGGGCTTGTCCTGGGGGTTTACTATCTGCCCTCCTGGTTGATCTGAGAGCCAACTGTCCTAGCTGCTGTGCAAAGTGGATTGCTAATAAACCCTCTGACTGCTACACTGGCTGAGTGTCACTGCTGGTTGGGACGGCTGGGACCCTCGTGGAGGGAGGGAAACCCCCCCCCCCAAGGGAGACCAGACAGAGCAAGGATCAGACCCTCTGGGCCTGGATGTGGGAAGCTGGCTACAGGTAGCGTGGAGACCCTGGTGAATGGGAGAAAGCTCCATCGTAGCAGAGTCCTGGTGGGTTGTGAACAAAGGGGATCCAAGAGGCTTTTCTGGGTTCTCCAGGACACCTGGCCAGGGTGCTGAGGGAACACCTGTCGCAGGCTATGGGGGGCTGCCCCCAAGCCCACGGGTGGGGAGCCCAGCTTCTCCCTGCTGCCGGGGCTGCTGGCAAGCCCAGTGGTGGGGATGCCAGGGTTCCCCACTTTTCCTCACCGCTGGGGCCTGGGGAAGCCCCATGGTGGGGGTGCCATGGAGCCCAGCTCTCCCTGCTGCCAGGGCTGGTCCAAAGCCCCGCGGCGGGGAAAAGTGGGGCGCCCCAGCACCCCACCACAAGGCTTCCCCCAGCCCCGGCAGCGGGGAAAAGCGAGGAGCCCTGGCACTCCGCCATGGGGCTTTCCCCAGCACCAGCAACAGGGAAAAGCTGGGTTCCCCGTCACCCTGCTGCAGGGCATAGACCACGGCGGGGTGAGCTGCCACAGCTGCGGCTCACCCCACCAGGGCTGTGGCCTGGGGACCTGGGCGTGGGGTGAGCTGCCACTGCTGCGGTCACCCCGCGCCCCTTGCAGCTCTCCTGCCCTGGGCGGGGGAGCCTGGGGGTGCCGTGTCTCCCCCAGGCTCCTGGCAGGCCCTCTTCCCCCCTGGTTGGTGGCAACATGGCTTGCAAGGGGCCATGTTGCCACACCTCTGAGGGTGCCCCTCTCCTGAAGCGAAATAGCATGTCCACACATAGGACTTGCTATTTTGCTTTCGTGGTTTCCCTTATTTTGAACTAAATTTTTTTTAGTTCGAAATAAGTGGTTTTGAAAGAAAGGTTTTATTTCAAAATAAGTCACTTTGGAATGACTTATTTTGAAATAAAATCTTGCGTGTGGACATAGCCTTAGTCTTTAAAAGGGCCACAGGACTTCTTTTTTGCTTTGCTGAACTAGACTAACACAGCTACCCTTTTGGATCAAGAGAAACTAGGTCACTGAAATGGGACATCCAGCTCTGCATTATAGAAAAGTTTAGGTACACACTTGAAATGTGTCCAAGACTGTTTTTATCAATGATAGGTGTATCTCTATTTTCTGTTAATTGATATCATGAAAGCACAACCTGCAGCCTAAAGTCTTCTGCCTTATTGCTAGAAAAGACGTAATCCAAAGCAATATGTTGCAAAAACAAAACAGAGAGAGAGAGAACATAAGAATGGTCATAGTAGGTTAGATAGATGATTCATCTAGACCGATATCTAGTCAGTGTCCAGATATTTCAGAGGAAATGAATTATCAAGTGATCCAGTCTCGGCTGCTGGCAGTCTGAGGTTATGGGACATCTAGAACATGAGTTTGCATCCCTGATGATCTTGGCTTATAGCCACTAATGGATCTATTCTTCGTCAACTTTTATCCTCCATAAATTTGTCTCTTTTTTGAACCCATTATACTTTTGGCCTTCACAACATGCCGGGGCAATGAGTTCCACAGGTTGATGGTGCATTATGTGAAGGAGTACTTCCTTATGTTTGTTTTATACCAGCTGCCTTTTAACTTAATTGGGTGACCCCTCCTTCTTGAGTTATGTGAAGGAGTAAATAATACTTCTCTGTTCGCTTTCTCTGCACTATTCATGATTTTATAGACATCTTTCATATCTTCCCTTAGTCATCTCTTTTCTAAGCTGAACAATCTGTTCTTTTAATTGACATGTTACTGAACATCTCCTTTATTACCACACCGCTCTGCTATGAAACCTGCTCTGCAACTGGATTTTTGCACTTTGAACTTTTATCAGTGACTGTGATTTTTATTCAGACAAATGGGGAAGATGACTAATTAATGGACTTCATAGGGGAAACCATGAAAATTATTGTAAACAAAGTGGATAAAATGTATAAAGCAATACTTATATTCACTAATCCCTTTTTATGTGTTATTTGTAATGACAATGCATTAAAAAGATTATGCTGATTGCACCCTTTTAAAATGTAAGTGATACAGTAGAAGTTATTGTAAAATGATTTGGTAGCTGACCACAGTTACCACATGGATTTTCTGTTCTAAATGTGGGGGTGGGCAGGGACTAGTCATCTCAGATGCATCTCATTTACTGTCTAGTAAATGTTACCTGTTCACTGGAATCCAGCATATAGTCAATTTAACTTGAGTTCTTCTGAAAAAAAGATACATAGCAGAGGATGTAAAACAACTCTGAAGAGCTTAATAGCTTGATTCCAGGTGTCTTCAAAGATGCTTATACTTACATAGAATTTTTATTTCCTTGTCTTTATCTTTAAGTTTACACTTAAAAAAATCAGTGGCTTTCCAGAATGTGTTGAATGATACTGGTAATGCCCCAGTTCTCTACAGAGTTCACTTGTAGCTATTTTACAGTGACCAAATTGATTATCACAAAAGTATGAACCTTTTAAGGCACCAAGCCTAATTTTGTTCTCATATGTTTAACACTGGAATGGTACTACTTCACTGACATCAGCAGAATCACTCTTGAATTACACTGATGTCATCAGAACTAGGTCTACTGCTCATTAAATATTGGACAGCCATGATCACAGAAAGCATATAATAGCTATTTGCTTGTTTCATGTGTCCTGTTTTTACTGTTTTGGCAACTGAACGCCATTGGTTTCCAATTTTTCTAAATGATATTTGTTAGTTGCCCAGGAAGATAAAGATAAATACTGTGTTATGTCTAAAAATAAAATTGGGTGTGTTTAAGTACCAACATGTTCCCAAAAAAATCACAGCAGTTATAGCTTGAGAGATAGAGACTTGACTTATCAAATGATGTTAGACTTAGAGTAGTGAGGACTACTGCTAGGAAAGATTTTTGTCATCTGGATAGTAACAGCTACTGATGTGAAATTTGAAAGCTTTGGCTCAGCTTTGTAAGAACATGAAAGGACATTCTAAAGATACAAAAATAATCAATGATAACTCTATTTTGGGTATCCTAAAGAATATGAAATACTCAGAAATTAAATTGATGACGTGGAAAACAGACCCAGATTAAAAGGTGGCATGTTGTTAGGGATTCCTGAAAGTGCAGAGGCAGGAAGAGAATATAATTTTCTGCAAAGAATTTTTAAAAAGTGCATCCCTCAAAGCACCAGTTCAGTATTTTCATTAAAGACTTGGATAACAGAGTGGAGAGTGTGCTTATACAATTTGTAGATGACACCAAACTGGGAGGCATTGCAAACCCTCTGAAGGACAGGATTAGAAGTCAAAACATCCTTGACAAATTGGAGAACTGGTCTAAATTCAACAAGATGCACTTCAATAAAGAGAAGTGCAGAGTACTTCACTTAGGAAGGTGAAAAACAAATGCACAATAATGAATTGGGAAAAAACTGGTTGGGGGTAATACTGCTGAAAAGGATCTGAGGGTTACAGAGATCAAGCACAGATTGAATGAGTCAGCAATGTGATACAGGTAAAAAAGGTTAACATGCCAGGATGTATTAACAGGAGAAGTGTTTTATGTAAGACGTGAGAAGTAATTGTTCTGCTCCACTCAGCAATGGCGTGGCCTTAACTAGAGTATAGGGTGAAGGGTGTTATACTTTAAAAAGAATTAGGACAAATTGGAGAGAGTCCAGAGAAAAGCAACAGAATAATAAGAGGTTTAGAAAACCTGATCTATCAGGAAAGCTTGAAACAACTGGACATGTATAGTCTTGGGAAAAGAAGGCTGAGAAGGGAACTAGTAAGTCTTCAAATATGTTAAGGACACCTATAAAGTGGACTGTGATCAATTTTTCTCTATCTACTGAAGGTACAAGAAGTAATGGTCAATCTGTGTCAAGGAAGTTTAACGTTCGCTATTAGGAAAACTATTCTGTCTGTAAAGGTAGTTAAGCTCTGAATAGTCTTCTAAGGGATTCCCTGTCTTTGGAGGTTTTTAATAGCTCTCAGAAATGGTCTTGGTTTACTTGGTCCTGCTTTTCAAAAAATCCTTTGAGCCCTAGATTTCTATGATTCTGTGTTGGACTGGCTTCTAATTCTAAGACTCCATTCAGGTTTCTCAGTCCATACACCATCTCCCACAAGGGTGACATGCATCAGCAACATGACCAGCTGCCAAGACAATGCCAAGAAACAGCTAATCGTGATGTCTGTTCTCAAACACACAGGAGTTTTACCTATGGAGATGTTGCCAAAAAGAACTGACTAGAATCATGTGATCCCAGTCAATTTTATTCCCAGCCACATCTGACCGTAAAGTGTATTTCTGTAGCGTTAATCATTGGTGGCAGCTGCCGCTGGTAGTGTGACCCAGAATAAGAAGAGACAGACACAGGAAATAAAACAAAAAGGAGAGTTAAAATAACATGACGGTACAGTGTTCTTCTGTAGTGCCTGTCTTCTAAGGCTCTCAATGCACTTTGGAAGTATTGCTAAATTGAAAAAGTGAGTGAGCAAGAAGTGAGAACAGGAAAGACGCAGAGAGACAAAAACATATACAATAAGAAGAGTGAAGGAAACAAATTACAGAGCTCTTGGTTATTCTGATCAGTGCAGAAATTTGAGTGATAAGTTAAAAAAACCCACAGAACTAAGCAAAAAACCACTGTATGCCACACGCATGTGAACATCTGCCCACGATGGGTCATAATTGCATCATGTACAATCAGTGTTGATAGTAGCCAGTTGATACTCAACCTGCCAATCAAAAGGTGTGCTAAACTGGCAGTGTGTCTGACTACTGGGGCCTGCTTAGCAGCCCGTGTAGAGCACCATCCACCACCAATATTTAGGCTAGCACGGCATCTCAAAAATTGCTCTGCTCATATCTCTTGTGTGACTGCCACCAAACCAGGAATGGACAACACAGACACACTAGTGAGCACCAGGAATTTATGCCACTCAACTCTAAAACCCCCTGCTGGGCAGACCTTTTAGCTGACAGAGACTCTAGAGCTTTTATCATTCACCTTTGGCAACATTTTTATAGTTTGTCATCACATAAAGGGACCTTGAATTGGATTGTTACGAGCAGCAAACAGCTCCAGATGTCGGAGAAGAGCTGGCATGGGTCTAGGTTTCAGCATGGTACATGCTCAGTAGCAGATAATGAAGCATTTCACTAGTGCCTGGCCCATAAAACAGGAGGTATGAAATGCATCAATGGCACATCTGAGTTCTCACATGGTGACTACAGTGTGGGATGTATGATTGTTCAGGGGTTAGGTGAGGATACCCAAATCATCACTCTGTGTCAAGATTCTTAATTACACCTGAGAGTAGACTGAAGAGATAGCAAAAGCTTGTGTCTGCCACAATTCTAGACCCATCGTCGTACTTCAGGCCTGTTACAGAACTTAGTGAACAGCTTGCCCTTGCCATAGACATGCAGTCTAGGCTCATCCTGCTAGATTAGTCAACTGTGGTTGACACCACAGATCATGGAGTGTGTCTGATTCACCTAAGAGAGCTGGCAGGAGAATGCAGAATCCCAATGAACAGGGTCTAGTGATCCATTTCAGACAGCTCCCAGAGAGCTGTAACAGGCAGCTCCATCTGTCATGAGAGCTTTCTCCTACAGGATGTAGCTGAATACTACACTCATTCTTGCTCAGTGTATGTGTAAAATTCCTAAAGTTTGTGAAATGAAATTTATCTCAGTGCCAGTAGTATACGAATGACACCCCTATAAAGAAATCCTTGGTTTTTAACACAGTGCTTAATTAACCTATGCATCTGATTGCTATAAGATATTACTGAGGCCAAGTGTTTACCATGATTAAGAAAAGAATTAGAGAGAATTAGGCATTTATGTATGTACTTAATGTACATATAATAGGATAAAGGGGGGTGGAATGTAAGGGATATAAACGTTTACAGAGATTGTAAGTTCTGTGGGGCAAACATCTTTTCCGTTTTTGTTCTGTATCTGTATGGTGATCACCACAACATTCTTGGATACTAGACTGGGGTGTTTATGTGTAACCATAATACTATAATACAAATAATGAAAGCTTATGCTTCAGGAATAAGCAAACCATCAACTACCTAGTGTTAGGAATACTGTTCTGTTGATGGCAGGTTGTCATACTTCTCAGGCAGGGATTTCTTGCACCTTCCTCTGAAGCATGAGAGACTGACTGTCGTCAGAGAGAGAGGATACTTGATTAAACGGACAGCTGATCTGATTCAGACTGGTAGCTCTAATGGTTCTGGGTAACTTAAATTCAATAACAATTTCAAGAAGACTTTAGTTAGATACAGAAGTTATTGAAACTACACTGATGGTGCAGTATACATAACCAGAAAAATCTGATGGGGGGGAGGGGGGGAGGGATTGTTAGGCAAGGAATCTTAGCTCACGCATCCACTTCCCCAGTCTATGAAGAAAGGACAGTGAATACAAAGTCCCTCCTAAAGAAATTTTTAAAAATTAACATAAAACTAAAGTGATTTGCAAGCCCATTTACTCAACTGGTATTTTGAACTGCTTTCCTTCATCCTGCATGTCCCTTATCAGTTTAAACTTTGCAGAGAAGGGAGTATGTATTAATCTGTTTGGACAGTGCCTAACACAATGGACCCCTTTTCTAGGGTTGCATTCAGAAATTACTGTAATACAAATAAATAACAGTGCTCAGACTCCCTCCAGCTAGACAAACAGGAACAGATGAGCAGAATAATCTGCAGTGAGTACATTAACATCCATCCACCTGATGACATTCCACTATTTCTTTATTTTACTTTCAGAGCCTCATTTTTCCCCTTTCAAATTTTATCCTTGTCAGACCGTCTATTCCTAGTCACTGTGTGCTGCCTATTATTCACCTGGACTGCTACTCTTAGGACCTCTTTTGTCTGCTGTTCAGTTCCTTCCTTTCACACTGATTTATACTGGTCTCTACTTTGGTTTAAGCAACCAGACATTTTGTGCCTTGTCAAAAGCATATTTTAGGGAATTGTCTACTGCAGGCATTTTTCCTCTGACCAGCTCATGCTACCTATCACAGAATCAGATGAGTCAGCTTAATCTAGAAATAAGATACCAAAATAGTTTTATAATTGCATATTGTACACTGAAATGAATAATTATAAGATTGCCCTGGCCACCCACTTTTGCTTACTTTGCCCAGCACTACCGCACAATGCAGACGGGGAGGGAAGGGGAACAATTAAGTATCTGTGTAAAATGAACTGAGAGGGGATGGGGCCCTGCAAACATGATGTTCTACAGCCCAAATTCTCTCTGCCACCGCATACAACCTGGTCACTTTGCACTGCATGACCATGGCAAACTCCTGCCACCATTGCAGCCACGTCCCTGAACCCAGTGGCGCTGTGGCAGAGACTTCAAACTGAATTCTAAAAGGGTTGAGCTAATGAACTCGTATTCCAGAATGAAAGTGTCCACACGCAAGCCGTTATTTGCAAATAGCTATTTCAGTATGACGTCTCTGGAAGACAAGCCTTCTAAGCCAGGGGTCTCAAACATGCGGCCCACAGGCTGCACGTGGCCCCTAAAGCTATTTCCTGTGGCCCGCAATGACACGGCTGTTACTGATATTTGCAATATCATTATATGAAAAGGTTTCAGTGGTGGGCCCTCGGGCTAATGTTCTCATCCTCATGCAGCCCTCTACTAGTCCTCATGCTGCCCTTGTGGTGATTTGAGTTTGAGCCCCCTGTTCTAAGCTATGATTAGGCTAAGGACCCTGTGCCAGCCCAGCTACGTCAGCACAACCCCACTAGGGCAAGGGCAGCTATGCTGCCCGAAGAGTTTTTTTCATCGCCAGTGCATCGCCATAGCTGGGCTGGCACTGGCAGGGGTGTGAAAAACTCCTGATGCCAGGTGAGCTGCTGTTTAAATTCACATGCCTGCTAAAAAAGAAGGGGCTTAGGCTGTGGCTGCAAAGCATCTGATCCACAGAAGAAGCGGGATTTCCTCCCATGGAAGCTTGTGCAAAAAATAAATGGGTTAGTCTTGCGGTGCCACGGGACTCCTTGTTTGCGCCTTTTACTGAACTAGAGTAGCAGGGCTGCCCCTTTGGCTCTTGAGCCACAGAGGATAGTGTAGTGGTTAGCACCACTGCTTAACATGCAGAAGGTCCTGGGTTCAAGCCCCAGGGGGGTGGACTCCATGATCTCACCAGGTCCCTTCCAGCCCTATGATTTGATTCAGGGTTTGGGAGGTGGGAGCCAGCCCCCCTGTGGAGAGACTGAGCCCCGCCCCCTGTGTCTCTCCTCTGCTCCAGCAGGGGGAGCCGCGAGGCACCATGACAACCCGCTTGCGCTCGCCGCGCTCTGATTGGTGGGCGCGGCTGTCTGTCGCAATGCGAGGCGCGCTGTGATTGGTCGCTGCTTGCGGGCGGGAGGCGGAGAGGGGATATATCAGGGTGGAAGCGGCCGGCGAGCCGGCAGCTGGGGCGCAGCGGCGGCGGCGGTGAGTGGCGCGCGCGAGGCCGCGGAGGAGGGACCCTGCCGCGCACGCGGCGCCGACGAGCCCGGCGGCGGGTGGCCTCCCCAGTCATGCTGTGCTATGTGACCAGGCCGGATGCGGTGGTGATGGAGGTGGAGGTGGAGGCCAAAGCCAACGGCGAGGATTGCCTCAACCAGGTCGGCGGTTGGAACGGTTAACGGTCGCCGGGCGATGACGGCGCGGCCGGGCGGGTCCCCCCCCCTCCCCCCCATCTCTGGTGGCGGGGAGAGGCCGCGGCGGGACCCCGGCTGGCGTTGGGGGGATCCTCGTCTCACAGCCCCGCGCCGCTTTACGGCTGGCCGGGGAACGGCGAAAACTCCCCCAGATATTGGGCGCGTGGCCTCTGCCCTGGCTGAAGGGCTGCCTGGGCGATGGGCGGATCAGAGCGGGCTCACCCCGGCCCTGTCAGGCTCCTGAGCGGGTGGCCTGGTTTTCAGAAGTGACCTTGGCTGAGGGGTTTCCCTGCCGCCCCCTGAATGTCCCAGCGCCCCCCAGTTGTCAGCTAGGATCAGTGTTGTACCAAATTAGTGGCGGTTTCCAAAGGGACAGCCGTGTTAGTCTAGTCCAGCACAAAAAAAAAAAAAAAAAAGCAGTCGGGTGGCCCTCAAAGACAAACAGATTTATTTTTCGCATGCGCTTTCGTGGGAGAAAAATCCCACTTCGAAGCATCTGACGAAGTGGGATTTTCTCCCACGAAAGCGCATGCGAAAAATAAATCTGTTGGTCTTCGAGCCAAATTAGTGAGCACCCTCAGTCCACCCCACATCCCCCATAGTTTCAAGTCCTGGGGAGAATACTGCCTTGGCTTGCTTGGTGAGGGCCACATGGCGTGAAACCGATGGTCCTCACATCCAGGCTGACTTCAGGTGGTCGCCAGCGCCAGCCGCTTGCATCAGAGGGCATGAACAAAACAAGGCGATTGTCAGGCACCGTCCTCTGGATTTGGCGGTCAAAGGCGGTGGGGACATGCACAGCATGGGTTTACTATCTCTGGCCATCTTCACTGATAGCCATTGATAGACCTTATCCTCCATGGCCGTCTCTAATTCTTTTTAAAAACCCTTTTGACCTTCACCAGATCATCTGGCAGTAAGTTTCACAGGTTGACTGTGCCTTGTGTGAAGAAATACTTCCTCTTGGTTTTGTACCAGCAAATGTTTTACACTCCTTTGCATTTCTTTTCATTCCATTTTCCAAGTTCCCCCGGCTTCGAAGCATCTGACAAAGTGGGATTTTTCTCCCATGAGAATTCATGCAAAAAATAAATCTGTTTAGTTTCTAAGTGCCACAGGACTCCTTGTCCTTTTTGTACCTGCAGCCTACTAATTTTAGTGGGTGACCTCTGGTTCTTTGAAGGTACAAATAACATTTTCTTCCTCACTTTCTCCAAAACCATTCATAATTTTACAGCTCTTTAGCATATCCCCCCCCCCTTTTTTTGTCTTTTTTCTCCAACTCTGTGTCATGGAGAATTGGGACATTCTTGTTTAGATGCAAGGAGAAAAATGGTAGCTCTTGTGATGCGTGTGTGGACCAACAGAGGCACCTCCAGTGTTTTATTACCATTTCATCCACATCTTTAGGTAACTATCTGGACAGCTTCTACAATCATTTAGTTTTGATGGCTTATTGAAAATTGATTCAGGAAGCTGAATTTTATTACTTGAGTGTTGAAGTTTCCCTAACAAGTGTGTGAGCCATTTTTTTTTAAAAAGCTACACTAATAGATTTGTGTGATTTTGGTAGTAACTGTATTGTAGATCCACTACTACAATACCTCCATTTTTGTTACAGGTTTGCAGAAGATTGGGGATTATAGAAGTTGATTACTTTGGACTGCAGTTCACAGGCAGCAAAGGGGAGAGTTTATGGCTGAATTTGAGAAATAGGATTTCGCAGCAGATGGATGGACTAGCTCCCTACCGGTTAAAACTGCGAGTCAAGTTTTTTCTTGAACCACATCTTATCTTGCAAGAACAGACAAGGTAAGATTAAGCCAATCTTGAGTGAAATTCATTTCATGTTCTGTAATTTAATACTGTAAAGTGGTTGTACAAAGCAGTCAGTACAATATACTAATATTCAGTTTATTTGCTTGTGAGCTGTATATGTAGTTTGCTGTGAAAACGTAACATGACTTCAAATGTATTCTGTTTTTTTGGAGATTGAAGAGGAATGGTGCTACTGTAACTTATTCATATTAAGTAGTTAAATGTAAGAGCGATGAAGAGCATAGTTAATGCCATAAATATTTAATGCTAAAGTGAAAGAAAAATACAAGAGGTAGCACGCAGTATGTATATGGAAGTTGCATGCCCGATAGTAACCTCTCTTCCAGCATGTTACTGTAGGTCATTCTCAACTGCTTGTGCAGGAAATGGTTTCTACCACATGCTTAAACTTGCTAAACGCGTCTTAGTCTAGTGTCATATTACAATAATTTTCAAACAGCAATGGGTGCTCTCTCAAGCTACAGAAGGAACAGCTGTTTTGTTTCTCCTTTCCAAGACATACTAACCAAATGCAGTAACT
The DNA here is from genome assembly GCA_007922195.1 of Podocnemis expansa. NCBI lineage: Eukaryota > Metazoa > Chordata > Testudines > Podocnemididae > Podocnemis > Podocnemis expansa. Next base: position 48,490,215 of record ML682005.1, read on the forward strand.
ACATTGACAATAGACTACTGTTTCAGAAAAATACGTAGGTATCATTCTTTTGAACTCCAAAACCCTGCAGAAATCGTAATGAAGCTTTATTGATTTTATTTGCACTAGAAAATGTCACACGCATCATCTCCACTGGACTGGTCAATAACTTTTTTCTTTTGAACTAGCAACATAGAGCATTTGTGTACTTAATTTTTGCCAACTGTCAGACTCTAATGTTAGATGGGGCCATAAACCAATGAATTCTACTGGCTGAAAAGAAATAGCACAAAATTTTGATTTTACACTATTATGATATTCAGGTTTATTAAGACCACAAATGTTTCAATGCAGTGTGGTTGACAGTCTGATTTGAATGCCTATTTTGCAGGAATAAGGCTTCCAATTGGAGTAAGTAAGTAATTTGTACCTACTTCCTTCATTAAAAAAAAAAAAGAAAGAAAGAAATTTTAAAAGTTGTCAGCTAATGGAGATTTGAAAGAAATTTAACAACAAATCTAAAATATATTAGAATAGTTGTCCCCAACTTTAAAGTTTTTCTATAAAAAGAAAAACGATGAATCCTTTGTCCTTATCTGTGAATCTTTTTAAAAAATTGTAATAGAACATTTGAGATTTTTGATCTGGAGAGGTTTAGTGAAACTGCCTTGACAACTTACTGAAAGTAAGGCAGTTCAGAGGGGAGAGAGTCTTAGACTAGTAATTTTTTATTCCAGCTTGTGAACTCCAGTGAGCATTTTTATGAAGATAGAATGCTCCTGGATCTTCAGTTAAGGTGTGAGAGCTCACTGTTTACACCCAAGAACCCCCAAAAAGTCATCTATAACGAGGCACTTGACATTCTTGATATTTCTATCATTGGAAAAGGCAGAAAAAGTATAGATTTCCTTATAATAAAAAAGAAATTTAATTTTTAACTGAGGGCTTGTCTATACTCCAGACATTGCAGTGGAACAACTGTGCTGTTCCAGCTGTGTGCCTGTAATGCAGTAGTGTAAACGCTTGTGGAAGGAATGTTTGTTTATTTTTAAATTGCCCCCTTGAGAGGTGGTAGCTAGGTCAACAGAAGAATTTGTCCATTGACATCAGTGTCTGTACCAGGGCTTAGGCTGGCTTGTCTATATGTCTCAAACTGGCAAAGGTTTGTGTTATTTACACAAATATAAAATCTTTTGCAGTTGTGTATCAGTGTAAATATGTCTGAGGGGCTGCATCTACACTAGAGAATTAAGCTGTTAGTTGAACTGGTGGGGTTCCAGTGATGCAAGCTGCAACAATGTAGGTCACACTCACAATCCTCTTTTGAGTACACATAGCACAGGAGTTTCCCACACCACACCCTGGAACTGCATAATCTGTTTTGGTTGTAGTCAGTTTTTGTTTAATTCAGTTAATTCCAATATTTGTTCTGCAGAATGTATTGCATGTGGACTGTGAAAACCAGGAGCTATGGCTCTGTACACATTAACTCTCTCCCTGCAGATGTCATGGCTGTTCGCAGGCCTCTATGGATAAAGGGGAGGACGCTAAACAAGGAGAGCAGACCAAAAGCTTGTCTGATGTGTCGTTAAATAGTGAGCAAACGTACTGAAACGTTATATGGAGGATCATGTGTCTGATTACAGCTACAATATTGGATGACATGGTAATCAGCCTCATTCAGAGCAGTGGTGTGAATGCCTGGCCATTGTTGATGACAATATTACTGTCAGTTAGTCCAAAGAGTTGTTAACATAATTTCTCTTACATAGAAAAGGCCAGCGGATCTAGCACATTACATACTGCCTCCAAAGTTAGCCCATGTCCTTTGCATCTTGACACCATGACGTGTAGATCACAGCACTGGAGTTTCCTTAAATTAGCTAAATTTTACATTTTTAAGTTACCAAGCCATGTTGGCTGTAAATTAGTGGACGGTATAATATTGAAGAGACTAATGATGTCTCAAATAGTGTTTTTTTTTTTGTTTTTTCACTCTTTTTGGAATTTTTAAAAGTCGGAACGCAAATAGCTTTACATTAGACATTAGGAAGACTTTTTGTCCTGTAACAGCTATGATTCAACTCAGAGGCCTGGTCTATACTGAGAAGTTAGTTTGGCCTTGTTGCATTGCTCAGGGCTGTGAAAATCTTGGTACCTTGAGCCTTGTAGTTAGGTCAGCTTAACTCCTGGTGTAGATGTGGCAAAATTGACAGAATTCTTCCATTGGCCTCACTGGCACCTCTCAGTGGTCAATTAACTTCATCAAGAAAAGTCTTTCATCTGTTTAGGATCTGCCTCCAGGGAGGTGTTGCAGCTGTAGTGTAGTCATGGCTTCAGTGTTTAGATCAGTTAAGTATTCAGAGCAACTTCTATAAAATAGATGCCAGAAAGCAGCTTTGACTGCTGAATACTAGCCACCGTTTCTTGCCTAGATGGAAAATAGTGTAATTTTAAAATGTTTTCTACAGTTTTTATTTTTCTATGCAGTATTGAGTTTTCTGGGGCATAGCAGACTGTGTTAATTTGTCTGACCATGATGGCCATGGAACAGATTCTATTAGACGTTAAGTAAATGGACGTGTTGTATGAGCTATCTTAGGCTTACTAAATTTTCTTCCTTTTCAGAAGTGGGGGAACAGTTCTTTTATTATTGCTGTTTTAATGTGGGTTTCATTTATTGGCTAGCTGCTGTTTTTTATTCTAAATCCTTCACTGTGATGAATTATGGCCGCAAAGTATTCTGGTTTAGAGTGGCTTCCAGTGATCTAAACCGTAAAATGATAAGATCAGGCCTAGAGCAATTGAAATTAACATACCTTGCAGCTCATGTTTCCCAAGCAAGTCTTCTTGGACATGTAGAAGGAGCAGGCCTGTTTTCAGGATATATGTTGTATACATTTCTAGACTTAAGTTTAAGGCTTCTCTGATACCCTTTGATAAGGAAATAAATTCCTTTGAAGAAATAAAAATACTTTCATTTAATCTGAAATATTACTAATCTGTGTTCTAATTCTAAAAGTTTAAAAGACATTTTCAATTTTTATGGTTTTCACAGTTATTTACAAATGCAAAAAAGGTTTTAACAGATGGTCCATGCTTGGGTAAAGTAATTTGTTCATTAGGATAACCTATGCTGTCAAGTAATCACAGGGTTCTTGGATTAATAGGACTCTTGCTCCAGTGAATTCAAAGGAATTACAGTTTAAGGAGTAGTGTTTGCTGTGTCAAAGAATTTGCTATAAAACAGTTTTATGCAACAGAAGGCAAATGGGATTTTAGAATAGGGGAGAAAATAGGATTGAAGTACTGATCCAAGATGATTGGCAGACTTCAAGAGTAGTTTTAGTTTTATGCTTTCACATGGGTTTTTAAACTTAACCGCAAAAGTAATTTAGGTGTGGCTCTTTTGTGTTAGTCTTAGCACAGAGAGGCTCTAGAGGAGGAGGTGTGGCTCCCTATGATAAAGCAGTGGTAATGTAACTTTAGGTCATTGACTGCGAGTAACCCCTGACAAATAGCTACTAGGCATGTCTAACAAATAAATGACTGCAGCCTTGGCACACAGCCCAGTATCTGAAGACATTCAACTCCTGATTGGCTTAGAACTGTTGTCTCGAGGCAGAAAGTTCTGCTTTTGTGGTTAAAAGGTTTCTTTGTGAAACAAGTAGCAAAGAAGTCTAGAAACTTGTCACTTTGGAAGAAAAAGCAATGTTTGCCAAACAGGGACAAAAAAGGCATTAAATGGTAATAGAAAATAATAAAGCAGTATATTTCAAAAGCAAACGTGTGTTAAGATCAACTTAAAGATTGAGCTCATGTACAAAAAACTGCATTATTTATAATAGTACTAAAATTAATTTTAAAGTAAAGATTATTTTGAGTAAAACTTTTTTAAGCTACTTATTTAAGAAGGTTAAGCAAATTCATGAATCCTTGCCTGGTAAATATCAGAAACCAAACTCATTACAACAGTCAGCTTCTGTATAAAGAGACAATATGCAGAAATATAATCATCAGCTCTTTCTATCAAACAGGGTTTTTACCATATACAGAGAAAGCATAGTCAAAACGCACTGTTTCTAGTGATTTCTTTTAATTGAGTGAAATCTTTAAATAGGTTTTAAACTGGATAGGTGTACTTTGATTGAATACAAGGTTTTAAAAAAAATCTAAATATTGATATATTCTCAGTTCATTGGGTTAATTGGTATGTGACTTTTTCCATAATCACAGCCTGCCAGTGTTTGAATCTTTACAGCTGTTTTGATTTACTGGTACAGTGTGACCTGTTCCCTTGAGTTACAGTTCCCTGCATTTACTTCCTCCCATTCTGTAAGTTCCTCCATGGGCATCTGATGAAGTGGGATTTTCTCCCACAAAAGCTCATGCGATTAGTTAATTTGTTATTCTATAAGTGCCACAAGACTCCTTGCTTTTTTTGCTTTACTAGACTAACGCAGTTGTCCCTTTGGAGCTTCCCATACATTTATGAACTGTTCCTGTATGTTTGTCTGGTTTTGTTTTTTGTTTTGTTTTGTTTCCCCTACAGAGAGAGGTTGCCAATAGTGGAGCAGCTGTTGGCAGATGAGAGGTCAGTTCTTCTCCTAAGGAAAAAATGTGTGACCATTAGAAAGCCCAAAGGGGATTACCATAGGAACACTTGGCAATAAATATCCAAAGGGATAGCTATGTTAGTCTAGTCCAGCAAAAAAAACCAAAAAAAAAAAACCAAAAAAAAAAAAAAAAACAACAACAACAACAAACCAAGGAGTCGTGTGGCACTTAAAGACTAACAGATTTATTTTTTTGCATGAGCTTTCATGGGAGAAGATCCCACTTCCTCAGATGCTTCAAAGATGGGTGAACTTACCCTTTGGTAATTTTAGAAAGAATGTCTGGTTTGTTAATGGAGAAATACAGCTGTCTTAGGCATTTGATTACATGGGGATGGAGTGAAGGAATGGCCAGTTTTTTGTTTTTTTTTGCTGCTTTTATATACTAGCTAGGCTGGCTGGCTTTTGCACATGTGATTGGATTGGATATGGTGCCACTGAAACCAGCATGTGTTGAATGCATCTAATTGTCTGAAACTGAGTCGAATAGCTGTTAGCAACCTTTCACCTACTTTACAGAGAGCAAACTAGGATAGAGATACAGGGAAATACAACAGGAGTACACCAAGTGCAGAGTTTAATTAACTTGTACTGGGTCATCTTGTTGGGGTAGATGGGCTGTTTTTAGCTTGTATCACTGGAAGGCAGTTTTTTTATAGAAATGAATTGAGAGCTGATGCTTTTCACAGGCTTAGTAACATGAGAAGTGTGCCATAGGCTGGGAGATGCTGAGATGAAATACAAATCATGGTAAAAATTCACTTGAGTGAACTTTTGCATTTTGAAAATTTGCTATGGGTTTTTAGAGGTTTTATGGTTGAAGTGAAACTGTACATCTTGTTTGCAAAAAATACATTAAAGAACTACGTGTTTGGATCAGTCACATTATATGAGAAAACCAGGAATCTTAAAACTTGTAAAGTACTAACCCTGTTCCAGAACAAGCAAGGAGTCCTGTGAAACGTTTAAAAACTAACAAATTCATTACATGAGCTTTTGTGAGAGAGAATCCTACAAATGTCAGGTGCTTAGAAGATGGGGAATTTATGGAATTTTCTGCAGTAATTCTAAGGGGAACAAAGTATTGTTAAAATGTGCTGCTAAGTGTTAAAAATGTATTCTTGCATAACTAAAATGATTAAATATAATGCAGTGACAAAACTGTCAGTGACTGTTTAATAAAATTTTGATAAACTGGTTGAACAGTTTAATGTTAACAGGTGCAGTTTTTTTTTTTTTAAATAGAAACCAACTTGAAGGCTTCAGTTTTTGAAGTAGTGAACTATTGCAGACATATTCCCTTCAACTGCTGCTTCATTTTCATCTTGACTTCCCAGTCAATGTTTTGAATGTGCTGAATCTTTTGAACGGAATGTCTTAGAAACGTTGAACCAGACTAACACAGCTACTCTTTTGGAACTTGTCAACATGCAAGGCTCACTAACTATAGCCGTTTGAAGTGGAAATCCATCAACTTCATGAAACAACTCACGCAGATACAGGCAGACATCTTCCTTTCCAAATGCAGACAATTGGTCATTATACCTAACAGGCTGAAGGTAAAGAATCCACTTCAATCAACATATTATACAGATTACAGTGAAAGATTGTGCCAGATACTTTCACAGAAACTTAACCACCTGATTAGCATCCAGTACAAGAAAAACAGAAGAAAATTACAAATGAACTCTCAACGCTGGAGTCTCTCATACAACACCAAACTACAGTACATTCTTCCATGTGGCTGGACTTCCCAAAACAGAGAATTTATCTACAACGCACACTTTTTCTTCTATAGAAGAGAAACTACCAAACTGTCTAAACTCTTGTCCCCTGTGGAGCGTACCAGTAGCAACACCTTCAACCCAGTTAACAGCATTGTTAATCTTTCATGCTACACACCTCCTCACACAGATTCCTCTGCTGTATCTCAGGGACTCTTATCCTCTCCCCCCGCCCACACACATGAGACAATTCTGCGATGACTGTAGGGCTATTTTCGCCATCTCAGACTCAAGGAGTATTTCCACCACACCAATGAACAATGCAATAACCTACAGATACCTTCTTTGCAACACTGCAAGAAGAAATATTCTATGTGGATGCCTCCTGATGGTCAGAACAACAGACTGGACTTCTACATAGATTGTTTCCGCCACTGCGCAAAGGCTGAAATCATGGATAAACATCCCTTAGCTGTGCAGATGCAGTGCAGTCCAGAGCCTCAGAAACAACTCAGACTTCATTGTAAAGGAGGTGCTGTCATCGTCATGAATATATCAGATTATGATCAGGAGGTTCATAAACAACTCTTCAACACAATGTTCTACAATCCATTTCTCTCTGACCCCACTGAGGAATACCAAAAGGAACTATACCACCTACTCAAAAAACTCCCCAAAGCAGCACAGGAACAAATCAGGACAGACACACCACCAGAACTCCAACCCCCAGGATGTTCTATCTACTATGAGAAATCTATAAAAAAGAAAATGCCAGATGCTCCATCTCGAGCATTGGCACACTTATAGCAGGCTTATCTGACCCTGTGGACTCTCTCCTCAGACCCCTACTATCAACACTCCTAGCTATCTTTGAAAGACTACAGTCTGAGAAAAATCCAGTCATTGGTGAACTTCCAGGAAACACCATCCTGGTTACTATGGATGTAGAAGCTCTTTACACCAACATCCCATACCGATGAATTACAAGCCATTAGAAGAACTATCCTCAGATGATACCACAGCACACCTCATGGCCGAACTATGTGACTTTGTACTCATCCACAGCCATATCAGATTAGAGATGATTTATACCTTCAAGTCAGCAATGCTGCTGTGGATACCCACATGGCCCCACAATATGCCATCATTTTTATGACTGACTTACAACAGTGCTTCAAGTTTCCATCCCAAAGAGCCACTCTTCTGCTTACGCTACCTTGGCATCTTCATTGTCTGGACACACAGTAATGATGCCCTTGAAAATTTCTCCAGAGATCAACAGTGTTGAACATTTTACAATCAAACTTAGCCTGAAACACTCCACACAAGAGATCCACGTTCTGAAAACCTGTTACCCTGGAACTTTCATCCAAGACATACCACACGAGTCATTGTCTACAGCCAAGTCCTAAAACACAGCAGCATTAATTCTGATCCCTCAGGCAGAGACGGACACCTTCATGATCTCTAGCAAGCTTTCTTAAAACTACAGTAGCCACCTGCAGAAGTGAAGAAGATTGACAAAGTCAAATGGGTACCCCAAAGTCAGCTACTACAGGAGAAACCCAAGAAAGAAAACAATGTCACTAGTCATCACCTACAACCCGTAAATCCAGACCTCTGCAGCACATCATCAAGGATCTACAGCCTATTCTACAAGAGGATCCCTCACTCTGTCGAGCCTTGGGAGACAGAACTCTCCTCACTAACAGACAGCACCCCCCAACCTTAAGCATATCCTTGCCAATAACTAAAAACCAAACAGAACCATTAAAGCAGGCACATATCCCTGCAAAAAAAAACCCAAGGAGTCGTGGGGAATTTTAAAATTAAAAAATTATTTTTCACATGAGCTTTCATGGGAGAAAATCTGAAGTGGATTTTTCTCCCACGAAAGCTCATGTGAAAAAAAAATCTGTTAGTCTTAAAGTGCCACACGACTCCTTGTTTTTTTGTTTTCTTTTTTTTTTTTTTTGCTGGACTAGACTAACATGGCTATCCCTTTGGAAACTGACATATCCCTGCAACAAGCCATGTTGCCACCTTTGCCCACATCTGCACAAAAGACACCATCACAGGACCTAATCAAGCCAGCTGCTCAATTAAGGTTTCATTCACTTATTCATCCGCCAATGTGATTTATTCCATCATATGCCAGAAATGCCCCCTCCCCCCCGCTGCCTTGTATATTGGACAAGCAAGACAGTCTCCATGCAAAAGAATAAATGGACACAAGTCTGACATCGGAAATTACAACATTCAGAAACCAGTAGGGGAACACCTCAATCTCTCTGCTCACTCCTTTGGTGATTTGGTAATAGCTGTGCTCAAACAAATGGATAACAAATCAAAGCTTCAAAGAGAAACTGCAGAATTGGAATTTGTATGCAGATTTAACACTTGCTTCAGGGCTAAATAAGGTCTACAGTTTTTTTCTCATTACAACAGGTGATCTGACTTACCTTCCTCTATTTGCTGTTCCCCGGTGCTGGAATCTAAACTACTGTGTTGATTTGCTTTAACAGTCTCACCTTAGCCTATGACTCTTGTGCTTCCCTGCATTTGTTTTCCTCCCATTCTGTAAGTTCCCCATCTTCAAAGCATTGAAGTGGGATTTTCTCCTGTGACAGTTCATGCAATAAATAGATTTGTTATCCTTCAAAAGTGCCACAGGATTCCTTGTTTGTTTAGAAATGCATATAGTATTGCTTTGAAGAACTGAGTTTCTTTTATGATTGAAGAGCCGCTTGAAAATTGCTGTCCAGCAGTCTTTCTTGTGATATTAAAAAGCAACTATTCTCTCTCTTTTGGATATCTAATAAAAGCTTTGTGTTCAAATGCTCAAACTTGTTCGCAGAAATTTGGATAAATGCTTCCTGTTAGTTAGTCTCAATAATATCAAAAGTAGTCCATCTAACCTTACAGATGAACTTGCAGGGTTAGGAATCTAGCTATTAAGTCAGACTTCCAAAAAGGGGACATTCCAGTTTTACCTTGAATGTGCCTAAGAAAAATGGCTCTTCTAGTTCATAAACCATGTGAAGGAACACACCAACATTTTAATTTGGTGATCTGACATGGGTAAAGTCAGTTGACTTCTTCAGATTCTTCATGATGTCCCTTTGTCACTGATATATAAATTATAAAAAGTAAGTACTTTAAAAGAGAAATAGTGTGTGGAAATGTATGAATAGTCTCTCATTATTCTAATCTGTGGGACCAAGTTGAACAAATGATTACTGTTTGTTAATTGTCTTGGCCAGAGCAAGTCTAAGTAGTATACTTTAGATAAACTGCATTAATTACTCTTAAAAAGTTAAATACATTGTCAGAGTGCATGCATACAGCTAAAATTTCAAATGGATATGACCCCTCCAGTTAAACACACAACCATTTTTATAGTGCTTTGTTTTTTAGGTGCATACATGCAATACATGAGTGCTTTGTTTCTTTAATCCATAATTATCACTTGATGAATTCAACACTTCATACATTCACTGATAATGAAAATTTATTTTAATGACCCTAAGATGTTAGAGTATTTGCTCTTTTTGGATTTGGTAGATAATTGAGTATTTAAGTGCAGTTGCTGAAATAAACTCATCTTTTAATTTAGGCAAGCTTCAGAAAAGGAGAGCATTAGGAATATTGCCATTGCATTTGTGGAACCCTTACTCAGTGCTTAAGAGTTAAGAACAAAATCAAAGCAGTTTTTTAATTCTTGTGCCAGAGCTATTTGGTATTTAAATATGCTCAGTGACAATTTTCTCAAACTATTGACTTCTGTTCCAGTCATAAATTTTTTTAAAAAATAAAAAAACTATTCTCTTGCAGGCATATGTTTTTCTTGCATATAAGGGAGGATCTTTTGGCTGGTAATCTTCAGTGTTCTTCTGAGCAAGCCATTGAACTTAGTGCATTGTTGGCTCACATGAAATTTGGTGATTATAACCAGAATACTGCCAAGTACAGCTATGAAGAATTATGTGCAAAGGAGCTCACCACTGCCACCTTAGAAAGGTAAGTAACTGCTGTAACTAGCAATCAGTGACAAAAGCTGTTTAAGTAAATGATAACGTATGGCCATGTGATGCTAAAAATTTTAGTATCGGCAGGGTTGCAAGCAAAGAAAACTAGTGTTAAGTTTAGTTAGACTTTGAAAGGAAACCAAGTTCTAATCAGAATGTTTTTAATGAAAGTGGTCCTATGCAACCACATCTATAGACCATAGAAAAAATTTCTCTTTTTGGAAGCAGAAAGAGGTAGCTATGTAATTTTCCTTGATTAGGAAGTAAAGATAACTTAAATAGTTTGTTCAGGGTAATTCCTAGTACCTTGCCCAGCTCCACACAGTGCAAGAATATAGCTCTAGGGAGAGCTGCAACTATTTGCTTTTTGATGAATATGCAAGTAGAATCAGCACCCCCAAAGAAAGATGCAGTTTGCATAATGTTGGCTAATTGTTTACCTGTGCTCAAAAATTTCATATAGAAGATTACATTTGTCCAAGGGCACAACTGTAGGAGTTTAGATACTTGGATTCTTCATAATTTTAATACCTTCCAATTGTGCATGAGACCACGTTTTTACTCCCTGTGCACTCTCACGTTTTTTGTAATGTAACACCTGAATATCAAGGAGAACAATTCTAAATTTACTTGAATCCATATGAATTTATTATTAGGAACTTTGTGACCTGAAAGTCTTGTTACACAAGGGACACGTAGCATGCAGCTTTTTCTTCCTATATAATTGTGTGCAGGAAAATACCTTGTTAGATATTGTTTAATCAGTTCTGTTTCTAAAACTTTAATAATCAAACACATAGTTAGCTATAATTAAACAGATGAAGTAACCTAGTATTTTTATATAAACACCACCTAACCTGATCATTTAGAACCTTGTTAAAATGAGATGTTGCTGCAGATTACTGTATATGACTGAGTAGTTCACCTAACTTCAGTCTTTTTTTATCCACAGTATTACTGCAAAGCATAAGGCGCTAGAAGGGTTGAGCCAGGCTTCAGCAGAGTACCAGGTTCTGCAGATTGTGTCAGCCCTGGAAAACTATGGGGTGGAATGGCACTCAGTGAGAGACAGTGAAGGGCAGAAACTTCATATTGGTGTTGGGCCTGAGGGCATCTCCATCTGTAAAGAGGATTTCAGCCCCATTAACAGGTGAGATCCTAGGGGAAAGGATCTAATCTTCTGACTCTTCTGAGAGATTACTGGTTCTGTATAATCAAAATTGTGTTCTTCTAGAAGAAAAATGTTGTTCTCATGCATTTTTGTGTTCTGGTTCGGAGGGCCATGCAAGAGCTGCCAAGCACACAGGGAAAGGAGATTTGTCCACTCTTTCTGATAGCCTTTTTATCACAAGGCAACTGATGTTGTAAAACAGTGTTTCAGGCTATACAATTTGTGTTCTCATGAAGTTTATTAGTGATATACTGTCTTGTATGTGTTCAGTGAAGCATTTGCATTACAGAAGATCTGGAAGGTAACTTCATATGCAAATATGGGTGTTAATTTCTTCCGGATGAATGGCAGTAGAAATTCTCTTAATTTTTAGAGGGAGAATAATCCTCTCACACACATTACTCATCACTTTATATTCACATTTAGGATTGCTTACCCTGTTGTTCAAATGGCAACCCAATCTGGGAAGAATGTGTATCTGACTGTCACCAAGGAGTCTGGTAATAGCATAGTTCTCTTGTTTAAGATGATCAGCACAAGAGCAGCAAGTGGACTGTACAGAGCAATAACAGAAACCCATGCATTTTACAGGTTTGTATTACTAGTGGAATAAATCCCTCTTCCTACCTTTTCAGCAGCAGTTGAGGCTAGCGTTTAAATTTGACACAGGATTGTGTAGTTATTTAACCTCTTCTCTCACTACACTGCATTTTAGAAATGTTCCCTGCAAAATTCCATCATATCTTCACTGCTTCTCCTGCACACACAAGGTCAGGAATGGCAGCAGTGTTATGAAGCAAAATCAAACAGAGTTCTACTCTGCATTTCTTACAAAGAGCTGAATAGATTCTTATTGTTGAGGTCTTCTGGAGTGGGGAGGGATATGCAACTCAAGATAAGCAAGCAAGGTATTTTGCTGCACTACCACAATATAAATAGCACTTCATTCGAATGAAAACCAAATCAGCTTCTAAATACAGATACCACAGTAAGCAGTAGACGCTTATGTGCTAATAATGAAAACAAGTTTATAATTTATTGAAAACATCAAAGTAATCTCTTCCTTCATTCTTCTAATTTTGTTTTAAAAATTTGGAAACAGAGCTGTTTTATTTAGAAACAAAATCGTGTAGCCTAAACATGCCTTGGATTATCTTCCATCTTTGGCTAATGTCTGAGCTCTAGGAACAAATAGGATACATCAGTTTTTCACTATTGGCTAATGAAGTTTGAACTTGTCTCATGATTTTGTCTTGTAGGTGTGACACTGTTACTAATGCCGTCATGATGCAATACAGTCGAGATTTAAAGGGCCACCTAGCATCCTTGTTCTTGAATGAAAACATTAATCTTGGCAAAAAGTATGTCTTTGACATTAAACGAACATCAAAGGAGGCTTATGACCACGCAAGGAGGGCCCTTTACAATGCTGGCATTGTGGATCTTGTTTCAAGAAGTGACCAGACACCACCAAATTCTCCCCTTAAGTCATCAGAAAGTAGCATGAACTGTGACAGCTGTGAGGGTCTTAACTGCCAGCAAACAAAAGCTCTTCAAGAAAAGTTGCGGAAGCTGAAAGAGTCTATGCTATGTATGCTGTGTTGTGAGGAAGAAATAAATTCAACCTTTTGTCCTTGTGGCCACACAGTATGCTGTAAGACTTGTGCTGCCCAGTTGCAGGTAATTGCTGTTCACTTGGAACATTCCACACTAATGTGTTAAACCCTCATTGAAATGAGCAGTTTAACTTGACCATTCAGGTTTTTAAACTTTTTTATTACTAACTTGTGTAATTAACTGAGCTTGACACATGTGTTCCAAAAAATTCTCAATAATATAGAGATAGTTTAGCAAAGTTTGGTTTGTATTTAAGTTCAGTTTGCAAGAATGTTATGTTTAGATGATAAACTGAATAGATGAGGGTATAGTACAGAGACAAAAGTGAGGTAATACCTTTTACTGGTGAAAAAGGCAAGCTTTCGAGCCTGTACAGAACTGCTCTTTAAGTCTAGTATAGTAGGTAGTCATTCCTTTCGATGTAAACAGTGTATTATTTGCAGAGAAGTTAAGTTAGGAAGTAGTAGCATGGAAGTTTCTTGTGTGGTGTTGGTGAGATAGTGAAAACTGACCTGAATGTGTCAGTCTCACCAATAATGTTTATCCTTTGTATCATGAGCAAAAAGCCATCACCTTAGAGTCCAAGAAAATTGTGGTGAAAAAGTGTTCCCTAATCCTCTCTTTCCTTCTCTCCAGGCATGCCCAGTTTGCAGGTCTCAGATAGAGCATGTCCAGCATGTGTATTTGCCAACCCATACCAGCCTGCTCAACCTGACAGTCATATGATTTACATACACTTCTGAACCCTCATGTACTTTTACAAACTGCACTAAGATGAACTACAGCCATTGATTGTGAAGAAGGCAATCATTCCAGCTCCTGCCTGCAGTGAAAAGCAAAAACCCCTCTACATTTCGGAACGGGGTGTCCATATTTTCTGTTCAGCGTGCCCAAGATTATGCTCTTGGGACATCGGAAACATTGTGAAAACAGAACTCTAAATTCATGTCATCTGAAAGAGGAAAATTCTTCGTGATGCATGAGCTTACAACTTGGCAATACTGCCAAAAACTAGGTAGTCCTGGGGGAAATGTGGCATAAAGTATATTTGATATACCCAGCAGGGATAACTTTATGTAGTTTTACACTTTATAATTGGTTTTAAGGGTTTTTTCTTTTTATTTGGTTCCTTTAGTGTGATGACTCTATTATTTTTAATAGCAAAACTAGTTCTTATAAATTTGTACATCAGTTTTTGTGTGATGTTCATAGTTTCTGCATTTAGTCAATTGTTCTAAAGGGGGGGGGGGACTATTTTAAAAATCAGTATTTTTAAAAACCTGAGGTTGCAAGGCTTTAAGCAAGCAGTTGCATTTAAATCAGCAATCTACTCAAAGTGGAAGTCAAATGACAACAGTGATCATTTTGGCAATGTTTTGCAGTACATTTTAATTTCTGGATGTCTCCTACTTAATCATGGCACTCCAATGAGGAGATGTTCTGGGACATTATTTGCAAGTCAAAAGGGAAAACCATTTCCACTTGGGAGGAATGCAAGTTGCCCAAGCCTGGAGATGTCCAGGTTGCCACAAATTCAACTCATCCTGCAGATCTGTCTTACCTGTGGAGGCTGATTTTGCTTTAGATCAAAAACCCATTTTGATCTAAAATAGTGTATACTTTGTACAATTTAAGTGCTTTTATGAGTTAAACTTTTGAGTGGCTTGGTTATATCTTCCTTGCTAAAACTTTTCATCTTCCCACCCTCATTTGGGCATTCTGGACTTTGGTCAACTGGTATAGTCTCCATAAATTAGAGGAAACTAGAGGACCATATTTGGGTGCAATACTAGCTAAACTTGTAGCTAGAAAACTACACTGTCACTTTACTGAGATTTTCTGAGTATACTTTTCATATTGCCTTAATGTAGCAGTAATGTGTGTTTATGCATTTGTTTCTTTGCACAGACATTTTGTCAAAATATTAAAGCTCTACTTTTTTATGGCACATATTAGCATATAAACCTTACTCTAAGAGGTATTTATTTTTTCACTTTGTAAAGAAATTTTGTTTCCACATGAAGCAAGAACTCTCCTATATCATAGACAAGTTCTGTCTTTTTATATTCAAGTTAATAAAGGACTTTAAATCAGATGTCTTTCCACTTGATTTGTATTACTTGGAAGTCTGCTTATTACCTTTGTTCCAAGAAATCCTGCCAATTCAGACATTTAACTCATTTCTTTTGCAATTAAGTGCATCATCCACTTTTCTATACCTGAATATTTTGGAACTACTGGTAAACAGAGTTACCAAGCATTTGTCACTACCATTTAGGTTATTAGTGCTAAAAATCTTTCTGGATCAAACCCTTCTCTTTTGTGTTCTTCTCTTCTCCACAGTAAGCTCAAGAGAGCTTTTTTTTAACCTTTTGCTTTCAGCAATATGGCCTTAAACATCTCACTGTTAAGAGGGTCCTTTTAATTTTTTTTTAAATTTAGAGAAAATACAAGGTATTCATAAACGTAAACTGAAAAATAAGTTAGTTTTTGACCTAAACAAGCTGCTTATAATGTTGAGGGAACTTAACATTAATTGAAGCTTTAGTTTCACCAGTCCAACTGAAGCATTCAGCAAATACTTTGTATACTAGTGTGTAGGCATTTACAACTTTTTTGAAAGTTGAGCCACTAATTCTTCACCTGTATCACTCAAGTATTGACTCTTGCCAAGTTCCAAAGGGGCAGCCATGTTAGGCTAGTTCAGTAAAAGAAACAGAGTCCTGTGGCACTTAATCTTCAAGTGCCCTGGAACTCCTTGCTGCTTTTTCAAGTATTGAAAGCTTCCTTAGCACCACTTACCCTAGTGAAGCTAAAATCTTTCCACAGTTGGCTTCTACCTGAACACACTTTAAATTGACAGTGCAAGAAACCTTGTTGTTTGAACCCATTAATCATCACTTCAGAGCAAATAAAACAATGGTATTCCAGTTTGAAATAGTGTAGATAAGTGCAATTTCATGGAAATTTGTACAGCCAATCAGTGACCATTTCTAAGTACTGTGGAGTGGCGAGGCCTCAATCAAGTACTGTATTTGACTCCCTGCTTTTATTTTAAGCAACTATATGTCCTAAAGGCCACCAAAATTAGGAGGAAAACTACAGTTCCTCTTGAAAGTTGAGGCAACAAGATATTGAACAAATCATTGCCTGCCAGAGACTGACTAGTTGTCAGGTGTAGACTAGTAAATCTTCTGTTGCCAGATGCACTGTTAAGGGGCATATTCCAAAGGGGCAGCTGTGTTAGTCTAGTTCAGCAAAAAAAAAAAAAGTACTTAAAGGCTAACAGATTTATTTATCGCATATGAGTTCATGGGAGAAAACCCCCCATTTTCAAGGCATCTGACAAAGTGGGAACTTGCAATTACACAGGACTCCTTGTTTGTTTTTTTACTATACTAAACTAACCTGGCTATCCCCCTGGAACTTGCCCAATATTTATATTCTTTGGTAATTTTCCTTGTGTGGAGACAGCATGTTTAGTTTTAGACAACTGTGATCCTATATCCCTTGTGCACCTAGAACTCTCATGGGTATGTCACAGTAGGGACTTAGGTTAACTTAAGGAATGCCCTGACCACATCTGGAGTTCATTAAGCTGACTTACGCACTTCCTTAAGTCAACTTTAAGGGTTAATTTGACTTAACACACTGTGGTCATTAAAGTCAACTTAGTGTCAACTTAAGCCAGGGGGGCCTATTTAAAGTTGACTTTAAGTTGACTTTATAAAATTGACTTAAAAGGTCTATTAAAGTCTACTTTAAGTAGACCTTATTAAGTTTGATTTAACTGAGCCCTGTCGTGTAGATGTAGCAAATGACACCAAGAAGGCACACACTGCCTAGCTTCCTACCTATGCAAGAAAGTAAATTTGTACTAACTTATGGAATTAATATATAGCTCTTTTCATCAGTAAATCTCAAAGCATGCCATAAAGGGTACCAGTATCATCATCTCATTGTGAAGAGGGAGAAACTGAGGCATAGAATGGTGATATGGCAAGTCACTCAAGTCAGTGATAAAGACAAGACTACAACCTGGGTTTCAGTCCATTTGTGAGCCAAATTTTCTTTTACACCTACACTCACACCCCCTACAGAAAGATGAGCACTGCTGCTATAAAATATTCAATGGGCCTAGTGATATGTTATGTTAAAGGCTATAGCCTCGTGGTTTGCCACAGGTAAAAATAAACTTGCTGGAAGAGAGCACCACCACTAATGGAGCTAGCCTGCTTGCTGACTTGAGGGTGTAAATCACAGAAATCGCATTGCTCTGTAGCACCACCTACATCTCAATCATACTGCATTGATACTGACCACATGTTCTGCTTTTCTAGTTCTCAGGAAAGTAACAGCAGTGATCAGTAAGGGAAGTGGCAGGTCCTAGGCTGAAAATATGAGATTTGCCCTTTCTAAAACAACTTGAGACTTAAATCCTACTTTCAGCTATATGTATACCTGTGCTACTAACCCATCTTTTCTCAGGTTTATTAATGTGGATTTTCCCACTTTTTGGGGGGGGGGGGTGTTAGAAAGAGCTATGCTGATTAGCTCCTGTCTGGTGGAGGCAGCTGTCCCTGGCTTCAATGCCCCACATTGTCTGTAGGCAAAAAGGGAGAGCCGCACATGGCACACCCACTTTTCACAAGGCAGCAAGGCCAAGGATTTTTTGAACATTTCTGCAGTAATGAGTATCTTAAATATACAAGTTTAGCACTAAGCTAGAAATGTGACACCGTGGCACAATACTGTAGACCACAGGTGGGCAAACAATGACCCGTGGGCCAGCTGCAGCCCACAGAAGTCTTTCATCAGGCCTTCCAGCTGAACCTAGACAGCACAGCAGCCATTCCTGTCTCCTGGCTCCTCCCCTTCTGCCCCCCGTGTCACCCTGACCAGAGCTCAGTGGCTACTCCCCAGTCTCAGCCCTGCTGTCCCCCCTCACCACACATCTTCCACCTCATGCAGTGACAGTGCCCTGGCCTTAGTGTGGTGGTTGCACCCCATCCAGGCCTCACCCCTTCCCACACCTTTCTCCAGCCCACCTAGAGGCAGAAGTGGCCCTCAGTCCTAAAAGTTTGCCCACCCCGGTGTAGACACTGCAGAAAAGAAGGGGTTCTGCAAGAGGTGGTAGTTCAGACAATGGAAGAATTCTTCTGGCAACCTAGAAGAGTGTATACTGGGGCTTACACTGCCTAATTATTACATTGCACAGGGCATGAATTTTTTCACGGCTGTACATGATATAGTTACACAACCTACATGCTTACTTTTCCCTTGAATTCTTTCCTATACTCTGAAACCACATTCAGTGCAACTGGCCACTTGAAAGTAGTGCTGACACAGATTTCGAGCTTTGTTTGTCTATGATAAATCCCTACTGTTGCTATAATGTCAAGAAAACACCCTTAGGGCTAAGTCTTGTCAGCCTGTTTCCTTTAGACTGCACCTTTTCTCTCAATTCACAGCCAAGAAATATGTGGGCAAACCTATCAGAGACAGACGGCTCCTATCTCTGAAAAAGACATATTAATAAAAAAGCTTTCTTATAATTTTAAACCACAAACAAGAAACTCCATATTTGATTTATGTATATTTGTGGAATGATGAATTGGCAGAGCCTAGTTCAAGTAAAAGTCAAGCAAAATACCATTCTTGAACTTCACTCTCAGTTTGCCTTTGTAACACACACTAGCTACAATAACTAGATGTTTAGTTGACTCAAGCAGGGCATATAGACGTGCAGTCATTGCTTGTGGGGTGCTTGCAAGCAGGGAGGGTGGACGTTAGTTGGCTCCTGTAAGGAGAAAGACTAGTGAAGTTCCTGCTTTGGGGAGTCAGACGAGGAAGATGGAGTGCTGGGAAACAAGAAAGTCACTGAATCTAGGCTTTGAAAAACAAATTCATGGATCAGATAGAAAAACTGAGGGAGCTAATTTAATTGGATTGGGAGGAAGTTGGAAAAC
Organism: Podocnemis expansa; assembly: GCA_007922195.1. Taxonomy (NCBI): domain Eukaryota; kingdom Metazoa; phylum Chordata; order Testudines; family Podocnemididae; genus Podocnemis; species Podocnemis expansa. The sequence goes on from ML682005.1 coordinate 48,509,319, forward strand.
AGATGGAAAAAGGAGAGAAATAACTCCAGAGATTTGATTTAGCATCCAAAATCGGAGGTGGGGAGTTATCCTAACCTTCAAACCTCCAGGGAGTCCATTCATTAATTTGCTCCCCACAATATCATCTGCTGTTGAAAAAGCACTCTGTTTTTAATCACAGACTTCAGATGTGATTGTCGTCTTTTGAACTGTGCAGTAGAAAAAGAGAAACGATACAAACAGTGACATTTCAAACAAGGAAATGACTCACCTTCACATGAACACTAAGACAGCGGGCCACAGTCCAAGTTAACTGGTAGTCAATTCCTATTTTCAGCCTGAGCTCCTTACTGCCACCTAGAGGTTTCTTGAATCTATTGCATAAAGAGCTGTAAGGAAAGAACTGGCAGAATTCACCACACTAGAACTAAAATCTTTATAACAATAATAGATTACAAAAATGTCTTGGGTGTATCTTGATATATATATATCTATATACACACATATGTACTTTAGTGCATGCATATTACACACACACACTCACTGTAAATTAAGCATCTAAACATGTGAGTGCACATATATGCATCCACAGGATTAGATGCTTAATTTACTCAACTAGACGCTTGTCTAAGGATGTAGGATTGAATTATTCATCAGATATGGAGAACTAGACAGGAGTTTCTTTCTGCCCTGTGCCCACTCTCCCCCAACCATCTTCCTATGGCACATGGAGCAAGGATCACCCACTAGGCCAGGGATACACTTGCCACTGGCCTTTGGAAGACCAAAAGAATCTATTGCTTCTGACTGATTGCAAGGGACTGACATCAGTAGACCCAAGTTCTTCATTTTGTTTTTATGCTAAGTGTGCCAACTTTGGGAACAAGAAAGTAGTTTGCACTTCTCACTCTGAAATGAAGAATGAAGCTTCTAGCCTGCAAGGATCTTGTTCCAAACACCTCAAAAATGATCTCAAAATGAATTGCCCATGCCTGGTTTTTATTACATTTTTGCAGCAATGCTGAATGATAAATGCTGTCACTGCTGCAGTCTGTTTTTCTAATGCAAAGACTTGTGTGGGTTATAATGAGATTCAATGGGTAGCAGTTGAAGCTAGACCATTCAAAATAGAAATAAGTGTAATTTTTTAATAGTGAGGATAATTAATCATTGGACCAGCATATCAAGGATAGTGGTGGAGTCTCTCCATCACTGGAAAATTTAAAATCACAGGTAAACGTTTTTTAAGAAATATGCTGCTGCTCAAACAGGTCTTAATTCAGGGAAGTCTTATGGTGTGTATTATATGTGAGAGGTCAGATTAGATCACACTGATACTAGTTGGCTTCATAATTATGATCTGTTTTATGAAGTGGTGTCAGGAGCAGGGCTGGTGCAGGCCTTTTCTGAGCCTCTGCTTCTCAGTTAAAGCACACACTATATCAGAGAGCACATGTGGCTTGATTTTAAAATTGCCAGTGAGCAAGAATCCACCACAACCCTTTGAAACCTGTTCCGATGGTTAACGACCTTCATTATTAAAAATGTTGAGAGGCCGGGCACCACCCCTCCCCCAAGCCCTGCCTGTGCTCCACCCCCAATTCTACCCCTGGGCTACTGCAGGAGGAGTCAGCCGGGTCTGCCCAGACGGCCAATTCTGCATCCAGCAAGCCGACCCCAGGACAGGCCTGGCACCCCGGCTGCTGACTTTTAGCACTGCTGGGAATGCAGCATGTGGTTAGGGTACAGGCCAGGACCCCAGGATCGGAAAGCAAATGGCACCCACCCTCCCTGCCTGATAGCATGGAGCCCAGCTGGTATGGGGGGGGGGTCTAAGCAGGCCTTGCTCCCATTGGGCCACTCCCCTGCCCACAACTACCACCTCACAGGGGAGGGGCATATGAGACAGAGATAAACGGTCAGGGCAGAGGAGGCCACCTGCACCGCTGGGTTCGACATCACCAGGCAGAAAGGGCAGGCACTCTTTGCTTTGCCAAGCCCCACGCCATGTTCGCTGTGGTAGCAGCTGCATCTCTGAACCTGTCCGGGCTGGGCTGGGCCAACTCCTCCTAGAGCAGGCTGTGGAGATGGTGGTGGAGCATGCGGGGGGCTGAGAAGTTTCTGCTGGCAGCTGGTTGAGGAGGCTTACTCTCCTCCAGGCTATTATATCCCCTGCCTACATCTGCCCGATTAAAGAGTCTATTATCCAAGTTTTGTTCCCCTTATAGATACTTACAGTCTGATCAAGTGTCCCCTTAACTTTCTCTTGGTTAAACTAAATACACAGAGCTCCTTGAGTCTAAGGCATGTTTCCTAATCTTTTAATCATTCTTGCAGCTCTTCTCTGACCCCTCGTCAGTTTATAACAGCCTTCTTGAATTATGGACATCAGAGCTGGCCACAGCATTACAGCAGCAAGCAGACCAGTGCCAAGTTGTAATGGGTTGCAGCCGCCTGTCCCTTCAGGTTCCACTTACCTTAGGGTCTAAGACTTGGTTACCACACGTCTCTGCTGTCACCTGTGGGCTTTATTTACAGCATGTTCCATCAAGTCCAGCTTCCCAACAGTTTCTATATAGTCCAACCTTAGCCCTCCTCAGTCTCAGGGCTTATTCAGGCCTGTTGGAGGCTTGGGATTGTTCACATTCCCCTCAGGTACTGCAGGCAAACTGCCTAAAGCCATGCCTCTCCCCTACTCTCTTGTCCAGATCCTTCTATATCCAGTTAGGCCAGATCCCAGCTGCCCCCTCTGACTAATTATGGTCTGCCTTTGGCCTAACTAGCCAGGGTACCTGCTCCGGCCCTCTGAGCCAGGGCTTAAAGACAGTTTGAGGCTGATTGATCTCCTCTGCTTCTTCTACACACAGAGCTAATATAACCTCTCTCTTTCCTATTCAAGATTTCTGATTACACGTTCCATGATCGCCTTCATTCAGCCTTTTAGCTCAAATGTAACACTGGTAGCTCATGACCCCAAGTTTTTTCCAGAGGCACTGTTTCCGAGGATGGAGTCACACCCTGGGAGTGTGGTTTTCAGTCTTTGTTCACATTTGGTTGTATTAAAATGCTTAGGGTGTGCTTGGCCCCGTATACCAAGTGATCAAGATTGCACTGTATTAATGATCTGTTCTCTTCATTATTTACCGCTTTTCCAATCGTTGTTCTATCTGCTAACTTTATCAGTAATTTTTTGTGTGTGTTTTCTTCCAGATTATTTGTAAAAACATTAAATAGTATAGGCTAAGAACAGATCCTGCCTGGACTGCAGACACACTTGGCTTGATGACAGTTTCTTGTTTGCAGTATGCTTAGTGATGTCACAGGGAACTTTATTAAATTGCACTAACGTCATAGCAGATGCCTATATAGAGGTATTTTTATGCTTAAATTAATGTTTCAATTGTTTACATATTTTAATCCACCTCCCACCCCCTACACACCTAACAAAGACATTTCTTGATGCCCAAGGTTTTGCAGTAGAAGTTCCCTAGACACCTACATTTTTGCCTCGGGGCACATGCTAGCCTAGAGTTAGTATCTCTGGGTGTCTAGATGTAAGCACTTATGTATCTCTGTGAGAGTGGCACAACTTAGGACACACTCTAATCATTGAGAATTCATCTCTGTGGTTTGGGTCTATTAGTAGTTTTCCATTTAATATGGAAAAAATGTTCTTTTTTCATATATTCCTTCCTTTGCAAATACTCTTCCCTGCTATTTGTGCGCTCAAGAATAAAGTAGTGTTTATTTTCTTTTCCCCAGGGTTTCTTTTTGTATCCCCTGGGAATGCAGTGGTCTCCCAAGACAGTCTAATCTTTCCACTTTGGAAAGAGCACTGAGTGGGTGGACTGCCATTGCATGCTTGCTCGTGTTTGTTTCTCTGCAGCAAAACTATTTTCCTTTAAGAGTCTTGCTTAGAAAAGTTTCTTAACCCTTTACATGGATGTAAGTTGAGCTAGGGGCAATAAGTTCAGTTGCTTCTGAGCTACATATTCTACTGTAGAAGTAGGAGAAAATGTGGCCCACGCTGGCTCCAATATTTAATACTAAAAGCATTGGTTTTTATGTACAGGAAAGTTCCTTTACATTGCTCTGGCCAAGTAAAGGGGCCCTAAAGTGGCTGTTCTATTTACATCCACCTGGAGGCCCTGCTATATTGTTAGAGTGATGTAAAGAGGTCTTTTGTATAAATATGTGAGAATTGGGCCCAGACTTCTTTGTATATGTTAGTACCGACTTAGTACAATTGGCCCCAAGAGCAAAATTCCTGTGTAAATATTAAACAGCCAACAACAGTAGCCAAACAACAATAATGATTAAATCTCCGTGGGCTGCTTTATTGTAAAAATCCCAGCATGCAATGCCCCATCATGAGCTAAGCAGCCAGGCTCCACAGGAAGCCCACAGATGTTGAAATAGAGTAAAGCTGTAAATTGCTTCATGTAACAGAAATAAAGGGCTGTTGTCTCAGACTCTGAGCCAGCTGCCATTGCAGCCCCCGGCTGGGTAAAACTCAAGTGAGCCTCGTCTGCTGGACTTCACAGTCCTCAAGCTCTTTTCCTCTGGGCAGATTGTTGTTAGAAACAGACCTATGGAATGAGCTGCAACTGGAGGACCAAATGCTCCTAACCTGAGCAGAGGAGAGTAAAAAGCAGCAAATGTGGGGCACACTCAGGGGAGCACCACCTCCATGGCATACTCCGCCTGCCCATGGCAGCACTTTGGTGGGGCTCTAAAACTGGGAAAGAATGGAAGAAAGGGCTAGAGGCTTTTTGTGGCACTGATCCACTATCTGAATTAGCTTGACATCCTGGCAGGAGTCAATGCAGCCCTTGGACAAGCTACTGCCTATAGGCCCTGGTTTTCAGGAGTGCTGGGCCCCTGCAGCATGTGAAGTCACTGTGTGCACTGTGAATGCTCAGCACCTTTGAAAATCAGTAAGCTAGAGACTAGTAGTCATAGTATACTAGTTTCACAAAATAGAAGAGCACCCATCCTTCCATGCCAGCCCATGGAACCACCTGCACATTGAAGCAAGTACCTGCTGTTTCCTTTCCAGAGGTGCAGCAGCAGTGACATTTCTGTGTCCTTACAGGTACATTCCTGCTTCTACAAATGATGGGGCAGTGACGTAAAGCCACACTTTAGCTCTGCATGTATAGTGACTACTGTCACTGACACTTGGCCTGAGTTTTCTAATATGTACATCTATTCTGATATTAATATTTTAGTGATTATTCATGTCCCTTTCATTTTAAAAGGAAACTACTCATAATCAGTACATGAAAGAGTTCAAGCTAAGAAGTCTAATTTTTTTCCTTATAGCAGATGTCATCCAAAGTCACAAATTCCACAGGACAAGTAAGTTTAGATTATATATAAAGAACTTTAGCAACTGCACCAAATAAATCCCAAGCCATACATGAGCTACAGAAGAGGCCTACACGGAAAATGGAATTGGTAGGAAGAAATAAGACAGATGGAAAGAATCTGATTCGCCTCCGCAAAGTAGTCTCTTCAACAACCGAAGTTCTGTTTGGGAATGTTTGTCTCTGAGAAAAACTAGAGCCTGATTAAGGGGAAATGTAAACCACAATTTAACTACTTGCATATGTTTGGTTTTTGGAGTAGTTGCCAGCCAGATATAATGTGGGACATCACATACTGACGTCTTATTTTTGTTTGCATGTTTTTTCTTTAACCTCTAATCCAATGTGACTGCAAAATGAATACTAATTTACTAACTGACAGAGTAAAATAAAAAGACTTCTTACAAAGAGGAAGATCTTGAACTTTGGAGGATTTTATACATTAAAACGGGAGTAGGCAACTCCCAGCACAGTGGCACCTAAGCCCATTTGGAGCAGTGCGTGGCAGCACAGAAATTGCCTCTCCTGCCACTGAAAGACTCTCCAGTCGGCTTCTTTCAGGGCTGGCTGGGTTGGGGGGCCGGCCGGGGGGGCGCTGCCATGCTAATGGCCCAGGCATGCTATAGAAAGAAACCATCTGGAGTGGCTCTTCTCTTCAGCATGATGACATCAAAAGGAACCACTCTGGACAGCTTGTTTCTGCAGCATACCTGGGGACCCTGAGGCTATGTTCACACACAGAGGGCTTGTTTCAAAACAAGAGGTTTTGAAACAAGCTGTTTCAAAATAAATGGTTATTTCGAAACACCTTATTTCCAAAGACAAAAAAGGTGTCTTGGAAATAAGGGAGCGAAATAGCAAATCCACAGTGTGGACATGCTGTTTCGCTTGGGGAGGGGCTGCAGGCACCCGCGGGGTGAGGCATGTGGCTGCACTTCACCCCGTGGGTGCCTGCAGCCCCTGCAGACATCCGCGGCGTGAGGCACCGCTCCGCTTCACCCTGCGGGTGTCTGCAGTCCCTCTCTGCACGCACTGGCGGGGTGCAGCGCCCGGCTGTGCTGCTCTCCGCCAGTGTCTGCAGTCCCCTTCTGCTGGCCAGGGGACACCCCTCAGCACCCTGGTCAGGGTGCTGAGCACCCTAGGGGGAAGGGTCAAATGCTGTTTCGAAGCAGCATGTCCCACTGGTGTTGTTTCGAAACGACTCGTTTCGAAACAACGCTGTTTCGAAGGGAAACCGAGTTTAAGCTGTTTTGAAAGAACGGCTGACATTTCGAAACAAGGGGTTTGCTTGTTTCGAAATGGCCATGCATTGTGTGGCCTTGGCAATTCTTAGTTCGAAACAACCTCATTGTTTCGAAATAAGAATGCTGTGTGAATACACCCTGAGAGGAGCTGTTCCAGGCAGCTTCTTCTTGCTGCATCCCTAAGGACACTTGTCCCCAGGCATGCTGTCAAGAGGAACAGCTCATGGCAGCTTCTTTCTATGAGTGGCTCCTTTCAGTGGCATGGCTGAGAAGTGCCACTTCCCACCCCCTCCATCCATGGCTGCCACCGAATTTTCAGGTGAGTGCACTTTTTTCAGTGGAGGTGGGGCACCAGCACTGGCTGAGGGTTAAGGAGGAGGGGCCGGCAGGGGGGCTGGCAACAATTGCTAACCTCTGTATTAAAGGAATGAAGTGTTGCAGTTTTCTTATAAGCAGAGTTGGGAGCACTACCTGTTAGGTAAATTGACTCTTCCCAGTATGAAACCCCATTTTCATTTGCTTATAACTGCCAAACTTAACCCATTTGGGCTGAAATGTACAATGTGGACATTCCGGCAAATTTCAGTCAAAATGATTCAACCATTTCTAAAAACAAGGATGAGGCAAAAACATTGTTTTGGCCTTATGAAAGAATTCTTGAGCTCTTTTCTTTGAAATATTCTAGTGTCCCTATGGTTTGGAGCAGGGACTTAAAATTTGCAAGGTGGTGATTTTCATGTTAAGGATGTGCCATTTGCCATCCTTTTGAACATCTTCCCAAATGTGACCAAGTTACAGACCTCTCAGAAAGTGCAGATCACTTATGCTCAGCAGGGACTTGCTAGATGTTCACAGCTAAAAATCTCTGATGAGGCTATCCTTAATGAGCATGCTCTATCCCAGCATGGCTTCTATATATGACTGCTTTGTGCAGTTGCCATCCCCCAAAGAATGACAGGCATGGCAGAGAGTCTGGCATGAGGATCAGCCAGAGAGAAGATGAAACTGGATGAGGTGTCCACGGAGGGAAATTGGGAGAGGGAGGCAGTGGCGTGGAAGAGAGGCTGGTTGGACAAGGAATCAGGAAGATGGAAACTGGCACTGTCTGGACTGTGCAGTGGAGTAAGTGGGAATTGTGGCAGAGACTAGGATTTATACAGCAAGTCTGAGAAACTGAGTAGCACCGGATGGGCAAGGAGAATGGGACTTGGATGAGAAGCCCAAAGAGTGGAGACTGTGATTGACTAAGCAAGGAGAATTAGTCATAGTCTACACTCACAGCACTTTTTGGTGACAGTTGAAGGGAGATACACAAGATACATAAAATACCTTGTGTATCTCCTGCTGACTTATTAACTCCCACTTACCTCCTTGTTCACTCTGCACTAAGTTGAAAAGTGCCACAAGTGTAGACTTAGCGTTTGACTTAGCGTTACTCTACTTCCAGGACTGGAGTTACTGAGTCAAACTCCAGATTGATTGAGCGCATCTTGACTGACCACTCAGTCAAACCTGGAAGAGTTAACTGATGGTGGTGAATTTGCTGCTGTCAGTTACAGACATAGCCTTAGACTAGAGGAGGAGCAGAGTCAGGAGGAGACAATAGTAGGGTAAGGACACAGATGGTATGTCTACACTTACAATTTAGTTCAAATTAATGGGGATTAATTTGAACCAAATTAATGCATGGCTACACTGGCTTTCATTACTTTGAACTAAAGAATTTATTAGTTTGAAGTAATGAAACCTTACGTTGAAGTTTTAAAACCTCGCTTAACTTCAAAGTAACGGTTAATTCAAACTTATTAGTTCAAATTAACCAAATGGAGCTGCGTTAATTTGAACTAACCATTAGTTCAAATGAATGTGGTTTGACCTTCTTTATTCCAGGGTGCCTTCCTCTTCCTATGTATTGGGTGGGTGGCATGGCTCTTCTTGGGTACCATGTTGCCATACTTTCCATGGTGCCCCCCTCCTAAATTGAACTAGTAAGTCCTCCCATGGGCATGCTAATTTGATTTTGGTTTCTAGTGGGGACCTGTTAGTTCCAATTAACTTGGTTTGAATTAACTGTTATTAGTTTGATTTAATTAATTTGAACTAAGTTAATTCAAACTAACTTCCTAAGTATAGACATAGCCAGAGAGAACAGGGGGAATAAGTGTCAAATTAGGAAGAAACAAGAGGGGCATCTCACTAAATCACACTCTCCTACAGAGTCTGGAAAGGAACTCAAGATTCCTGATGTTCCCCATTTCTCTGCAGTCAGAAAATATCTGTGAAACCCACTGGCAAAATTTCCCATTCCTCCCAAGTGCTGGTCCACAGAGACATGACTACCTATTTTTTCCTGACAGTTATTCCTTTAGCTGAAGTGGCAGAGGTCCAGGCAGTGAATCTAAAGGTTTCTACCTTGTTGAATCAACCAAATGGGTGTTAATATGATGACACGTGATGGAATTTGATATTTTTTTTCTTCAGATTGTTTGTATTCAAGCTATGAAAGCACACACATTCAGTGCACAGGATGAACCTGCTGGAAGGATTAAGTCAGAAAAGGAGGCTGTTATCTGTAAATCCCTGCTTCATTTGTTGCAGAAGTTGGAAGGTGCACAAGATGAATGAGGCAGGGCATTGCAATATCTCATGGTTGAAGTAGTTTAATTCTGCTTTAGTGAACTAATGTCTATCTCTACCTCTGCCATAGATATCCAACATGATTCTAGTCAAATTACTTAAACCAGCCTTTTTACAGGTGGCCACTAGTGGTCCCTGCCTCATTTTCTATTTGCCCAAGTTGCATCCTAAGCTGAGCCTGATCTGCAGAACTGCTGAGCACTCACAATTGCAACTAAAGTCAGAGGAGTGGTGCTTTGAACATATAAAGTGCTACATACTGCACAGTAGTCTTCAAAGAAAGGGCTCAGATTGCATGCCCAAAGTTAGTGAATATTTTGACCTTAATCGTTCTATGTCTTACTTTCTCAACAGGAGTAAAATCATCCCCTCAACACAGTGGGTTGTGAAGCCAAATTAAAGTTTGTGAGGCACTCAGGTCATATAGTCAAAATAAAACCTGTGGGGGTTTCTAATGCTCTCTTCATGGCATGCTTTTAAAAAGTGTGCAATAAATAAGGCCTCTGGGTCCAAACCGAACAATGATGATAAAACAAAATAATGAATAGGAGGCCGCTAATTTAGACACATCCACCTTGCACACTGAATGAGCCAGAAGTCCTGTGGAACATAAAGCATGTGATCACATAATTAAGAAGAGTAGCGGAGGATTGTGGAAGATATCTGTATTATTTTTCTTTCATATCTCATGTTTACTTGTTTGATATTACTTTTTCTAACCAGCCGGCGTTGAATGAAAAGGGGCTGTTAGGAAGAACAAGCAGAAAATGAAAATCACCAGAGATAAGATACCTCTGGCTAAACAACTTCTGGGTTTATCAGAGACTCATAGCTAGGCCACTAAGCAAGAAGATATTATTTCCAGGCACTAGTCTGAAGACACATAACTGATTTACACCACCAAGGTGCAGGGAATGGTGAACACACTGGAGGGCAGGAATAGGCTTCAGGGAGACCTAGACAAATTGGAGCTTTGGGCCAAACAAAATCTCATGAGGTTCAACAAGGACAAGTGCAAAGCCCTGCACTTATGACAGAAAAATCCCATGTACTGCTACAGGCTGGGGACTAATTGGCTAAGTAGCAGCACTGTAGAAAAGGACCTGGGGATTATGGTGGATGGGAAGCTGGATATGAGTCAACAATGTGCTCTTGTTGCCAAAAAGGCCAATGGCATATTGGGACGCATAAGTAGGAGTGTTGCCAGCAGATCAAGGGAGGTGATTATTCCCCTCTATTTGGCACTGGTGAGGCCGCATCTGGAATACTGTGTCCAGTTTTGGGCTCCCCACTATAGAAAGGATGTTGACAAATTAGAGAGTCCAGCAGAGGGCAATGAAAATGAGTAGGGGGTTGGGGCACATGACTTATGAGGAGCCACTGAAGGAACTAGGCTTATTTAGTATGCAGAAGAGAAGACTGAGGAGGGATTTGATAGCAACCTTCAGCTACTTGAAGGGGTGCTCCAAAGGTGAGGGAGCTAGGCTGTTCTTGGTAGTAACAGAGGACAGAACAAGGAACAATGGTTTCAAGTTGCAGCTGGGGCAGTTGAAGTTGGATATTAGGAACAACTTTCTCACTAAGAGGTTGGTGAAGCATTGGAATGGATTACCTATGGAGGTTGTGGAATCGCCGTCTCTGGAAACATTTAAGGCCCAGTTAGACAAGACCCTGGCTGGGATGATTTAGTGGACAGTCCTTTTTTAGCGGGGGGTTGAACTAGACTCATAGACTCTAAGGTCAGAAGGGACCAATATGATCATCTAGTCTGCCCTCCTGCACACTGCAGGCCACAAAACCTCACCCACCCACTCCTACAATAAACCTCAAACCCATAACTGAGCTATTAAAGTCCTCAAATCATGATTTAAAGACTTTAATACAGAGAATCAACCAGCAAGTGAGCCATGCCCAATGCTACCTCATGCGGTCTCTTCCAACTCTGTGGTTCTATGATTCTATGACTTGCCAAGGCTGAGGGCCTGAGAACAAAAGGACACTAAATAACTGAAACCCTTTTGCTTTAAAGAGGGAGAAGTTGTTCACTGATCAGGGGCTCTTTGCAGAGAATACAGAGAGACTGTGATGGATTTGAGCTAGCTAGGGAAATGATAAGCATTAGGTAAGATTCAGACCTCTAGGCTTTTTGTTGTCTTCACTCTTTTCTATTAATTCTATTTACCTTTGGGTAAATTAACAAATTTATTCAAAAGACGATGTTCTGTGTCACTTCAATCAGCAGATGGCTTCTTACATCTTGCAATAAGTTGAACCTGTTGAATTAACATAGTTGGGAAACAAAAGAGTTTCAGCCTGAGAGCCAGTCCAATAGTGGCTGAAAGCCAGGGTTCTTCCCCAAAAGGAAGCAAAGCCTGGCACCGGAGAGGCGTATTCACGGGGATTACAAGGGAGTCTAAGGTTCAGTTCACCCTGGAACAGTTACAGTATCATAATGCATATGCAGTTGAATTAAGATTGTACAGGCAACCTTAATACTGACATTTCCCAATTTTTGAATGCTCACCTTTACAACCTTAGAAATGTTCCTTTAGTTTGTGTGTGTAATATATGCCACTTTTCATCTGAGGACTGTAAAAAGCTTTATAAACATTGATTAATAAAGGTTCACAGCAACCCTCAAAGGTGTGTTAGAATTATTGTGTGGAAAGGTTAAAAACAACTTGACTGAGGACACTCAGTGTATTAGTGGACTAGCTGAAATAGAGGCCCTGATTCACCAAGGCACAGTTACCACTTTCAACCTCCGTAATTATCCAAAATTCAGGACCTTGAATGATGACTGCTTCAGTTAGGAAGACAAATGGGTAATGGAGCCAGGTTTGTGCAATCCTTGTTATTCACAAAGCATCTACAAAGTTATGTTTCCTTGGACTCAGCAGGAATCAAACAACAAGCTTGACGTTCTATAATTGTCTACGGGGCTGCAATGTATTTCATGGGAAGGCCACACTACTCTAGGCACAACCTGGTTTGGGCCAAACACATTCTACCTATTTTAATAAGTTTTAAAGTCTTCTGTGTTGATTTATACTTGAAATTCATTTTGTGTCATATGTATTTTGCTCGAAACAATCCATGTACATTATAGTCTATTTCCATAGCTGGATAAACTAAAATAATGTAAACATGATGACAAATGCTAACAAACTGGCCCTTACACATTGTGTTGAAGCAGGCCACAGGTCTTATGAAATGCTTTGGTGGGCCATGTATGGCCTATTAGCTATACATTGGCTGCCCCTAGGAAGCAGAGAATTTTGTGCTGAGAGTTAGGAGCAAGGCTAAGTTAGTCAGCCATCAGCCTCGAGCCCTTGTATTCAGTTATGAGTTCTGTATAGCTATACCAGATCTGTGCTGGCCTGGGAAGCAGCCTGTGGATGGGGTGTTATCAGGGTGTTATATCCATGTCTCTAAGATCATGTTATGCTGCCACAGTGGAACAAAGGGACCTTAGTGTAAGTGAGAATGAGACCCCTTAAGTAATACCTTGCCACATCAATAAGCTCAAATTCATGTAACTGAGATGACAAAGTTCTCCTTCAACTCATCTGCCTCTTCCAGGTGCAGCCAGACTTCTGGGACTGGCTCCAACTTGCTGTTTGTGTTTTTCCTAATTCAGTGCTGATATCCACCTGGCTCCCTACAGTATTTACTTTGCCTGGATTGCTGCAGCATTTTAGAGGCTACTGTTAAAGGCCACGTCTACAACAGCTGCTGATTTTGGCAGCAGTTGAAGGAAGACTTGCAAGTTCTGTACAGTAACTTGCATATCTCCCTGTTAACACCTACTTACTGTGGCTTCCCCTCTGAACTGAGTCAAGTGGAAGTACCTTCCCTTCGACTCAGTGTTACTCTTCTTGCTGGGTAGGTCTTAATAAATTGATCTCCGGCTACTTCCAGGTTTGATTGACTGCATCTTAACTGACACTCAGCTGAACTTGCACACTTGTTCTACAGTGTTGGCAGTGCTACCATCTATGTAGACCTGGCCAAAGTCTTCTCCTTAGACAGGAGCTGCTGCATTACTTTATCGAAATGCACTAACTAGAGAGCATCTCCCCACAAATGTTATTAAGTTCCAAAGGGGTAGCCATGTAGCATCTGAATGGGATTTTCTCCCACAAAAGCTCATGCAAAAAATAAATGTGTCAGTGTTTAAGTGCCACAGGACTCCTTGCTTGTTCTCCCCACAAAGACATCCCTAGATTCCACTGGGGGTGAGAGGCATCGATTTTGTAAGCCAGTCTATACTTCTTGTGCCAAGTCTAATTTCAGGTATTTGAGACATTCCTTAGTGACAACTTAAAAAAAAAAATCAGGTTTCAAGATGAAAAACTCCCTTCTCTCAGTCACAGATAGAAACTTTCCCCATAATATTGTCCTCCTTTGTAAAGGATTCAGATTTCCTACTGAAAGCACAAAAGTGTTAGATATTGATCTCCTTCCTTTGATCACTCATACAGGAACTGTTTGACTTTGTCACTTCCTCAACTGATGCTCTTCTACCCAGTGCACCTATTGGATGCGTTCCAGATAGGATAAAAGGGTGTTTATGAATCTTCTCAAGTTTAGAGCTGTAGGGAACTACCCTTACAGCAGTTCGAAAACATGGCCTCCTAAGATGAGAAGACTATGCTGCTAGCTGACAATGTCATAATGGTCTCATACCAATCGCTATCAGGCCACCAGTCAAAGATCTTTATAGCCAGAAGTTCTCCAAATGGATGGAAAAGAATTTCAGAACTTTAAAGGCATTGCATCTTGCAGCAGTTCCCAGCCTGCAGTCAGGATGAATGCGTTATCAAGCCACCACCCTTGGCATGCAGCCCCTCCACAAGTCCACAAGTATTCTCTGTTACTTCTATGAAGTTGCACGAGTATAATTCAGTGCAAAAATCTGGCTCCATGCATCACCTGCTGTCACCACCGAAACATAGTTTCTAATGTTAGTTGAATCCCAAAGGTACTACTGAAGAAAAATAACTGTGTGGTAGCAGGTGATAGATGTGCAATCTTGCTGGAAGGAGACAAGACATCACAGTTCAAATGTGACTAGAAATTTCTTAGTAAATATTCTATTGCAAAGAAAGAAATATACCAAGAGGATACTTCCATGTTGTCTAACTAGCTCCACATCCTCAATCACATCCCTTCATCTGTACAAGTCTTGTATGCCTAAGAATGTTTAGCACTATTTAGGATAGATTACACAGCACGTTATAGAATAGGATCAGCGTCATTAGCCTAGGTTATTTTACAGATAATCATTCTGCTGTGCAATTCCCTAAATGACTTAATACACACAAGGCAATACAGATCACAGGCCTCTTAACTCGTGTCTCATATATATCCATTTAGGCACACCTCCCTCATTCACAATTGCCATCTGAAAGTCAGATTCAATTTCTATTGGAAGAATTTACCCCTGATGAATTCTTTTGAACTTTTGTTTGCTGACACCATAAAGAAAAGGGCACATCATTTTCCAATAACTTAGTCAAATCTTAGGACTGACATTTTAATTTTCATTATAATTATGCCATCTTATTTGCTGAGTGAGCACCCATAACCCAGGTTGATGATTTGAAATTTGAAATTAGCATAATAATTATATTTCACAGGCCACTGCCTGATTGAAAATTGCATTTCCCTTGTAAATTTGCATGCTTTGAAATAGGTCAGTGAAGCAGATGGCTTTAGGGGGGAAAAAAAAAGTTGGGGATCGGTCTCTTGCTTTGTTTATTTAATTAAGCTTCTTCTGACAGTGCAAATGTTCAACTCAAGTTATGTGATTCAGTGTAGCTGACTGAATAGTCAAAAATGCCTTTGGAATTTTCCTGGGGGATATCTTCTGTTTCCTGTGCTAAACACAGTATGTCAAGAAGTCCCAGCTTATTGCTCACACTGGCAGCAAGCCTCCATTAATGAGATTTAAAAGAAAAGCAGATGAGCATGACTATTAGCATCCAGGGGCATGAGGAGCAGCAGTTTTTCCAATCACCCTGACTCCAACTGTGACTTCTAGCTGTAGGAAGAGCACTTCGAGTATGTGAACACTTCTTCTCACTGACGTGATCTCAGCTTTCGGTATTTTCCATGCACACTTAAGAAAACCCCTGTAAACGGTCACATTTAAGTCAGATTATCACAGCTTCATTCACAACAATCATTTCAGGAACAGCAGACAGAAGACACTTAAGGGGGCATGAAAGTGAATCAGCCAAGGTTCTTCATGATGCTTCCATTTTTAAACCAACACATTACAATGTGGTCTACTTTTCTTCTCCAACAGCATTGTGTGCTGGGATGGTAAGAAAAATAATTTTCATGGCCATAGCGAGCATCCCACCCTGAGGGAAGTGTTTTATTGCAGGTTATTGTATGTGTTTGATTCTGTATATCCTTCATTCTTTTCTGTCTCCCTTCTGTATAGACTGAACCTGTCATTTCTGCTACAGGGCTAATTCTCTGTCTTGCTCCCACCCACTAAAACCTCACAGAAGGTAGATCATGCCTCAATAAACATGCCACACACCAGCCCTAAAACTAAGGTGCCTAGGTATGAAGCACTTCAGAACACCCCCCCCCCCGCCACCAAAACACACCACTGCTGCAACCAGTTTTGGTGGCAGTGGAGAGTGAAGAAGCCTCCTACCGCCAAAAAAAGCTCCCAAAAACAATTATGGTGGCAGTATAGTAGTGCTGCTGAAGCCACCAGCAGTTCTTTTTTTAAGGCACCGGGGGCCGTCTGCATGTAAATACTATGGTGCAGCTAGGTGCCACAGTCAAATTCTTGGGCATCATGGTGCCCTGGATTGTCAAGCCCTGAGACAGGTCTTTACTAAGTAACTTTTTATGCATGACCATTTACCCCTCGCAGAAGATAGTGTTATATATTCAAAATCTCCTCACAGAGAGGTGGTCTAGGTTACATTTCCATTTCTAAGCATGGTAGAACTCAGAGCAATCCTTCTACGTATACACAAGTCCCACGTGCACTAAAGGAGAATCCTTCATTAGCTTTAGGCCTTTGAAAACAGGCCTCTTGTCTTTAGTTAGAAAGGGATTTAGAAATCTAATTTCAGAGCTGAACATTTTCTCCTGAGTATGTTTGTCATTCTAGGTGTTTGTGTAGCATGAGCACCTTCCCAGTATTTCATAAACAAACACCCTCCCCCCCCACACACACTTTCTTTCTTCCAAAGAGAAAGATTATAAACTTTTTATTTGCTTATTTTTGCTTATGAATGTGCATGTGGGAGCGAACGGCTGTATGAGGAGAAACCAAGTCGCAGAAGTGAGTTTGCATCTTATTCTGAAAGTAGTTAATGCCATGATCAGTATAATTTCTAAGGCAGCAGAGTCCCATAATCCAGGCCCAGCTCCTGTGAAAAGTTTGAATTCAGCACTTCAGCATCTTCTGATCAGCATCATCTCAGATTTGTTTGGATTTAGTCTAGGAAAAGAGCTATTTTAGCGCATTTCTGTTCACTCCAGTAGCCTCTTTGTGATGGCTGGTGATCATAGTACCAAAAATCATAGAAGGGTCCAGCAAAGAATATAGATGCATTTCTGTTTCTAGCTATAGATAATGAATCATCAACAAAGAGGAACAGGCGCAGTCTCTATACTATTCCCTACCTTGAAGCCTGATGGAGAGGGATCTAGGATTATGGCAGCTAACATAGGGCATCAAACATTTTTTCTGCAAGCTGTCCATCTAGCTTGCTTAGGAAAGGATGGTAAGACACTGGGCAATGGTTTCTTGGGTCTCCAGCACCAAGGAACAGTTTATTTAGTACTGCTCCGATTATTGTATACTCTGGATGGTGGGTGGAAGATTCCTTTAATAAAAGGTGTTGACAATCTCATAGCAATCTATACCTGCCTTCATCACCCCTTTGCCTTATTAGAGACTTTGTTTTGTTATTTTAATCAACTTCTGTTTGATTCACACATGTACAAAAATAATCTTCCACTCTGCAAAAGAACATAGCTATTTCCAAATGATTAAATTATTCGTTGGCTGTAAATTGCAAAACAAAATAGTTCTAAGACTAAGTCAACTTATCACCAAACTAAAAAAAGGAGAAAGTACCTTACAAAATCCATGAGAAAAATCATCCATAAGAAAGGCACAAGGGATGAACATTGTTAGCAAAGAATGTATAAAAAAAAGTTGCATCAGCTGCAACAAAATAAGAAAAGAAAATAAATACAAGGAAAACGCACGCTGCTGTGTCGGGTTCCACTGTCTACACAGTCAGCTTCAGATTTACATTTGACTTTGGATGCAAAAATGCTTCCATATGGTTAACAGAGAAATAAAAGTAATAAAGAACTGACTAGACAATCTGACCTATCTTTAAGATAGACAGACTGGTCAGAAGAAGCAGAACCAAACATTTTTTCAATAAGTATTTGCAAATTTGTTGAAATCCAATCATTCCATGGACATTGTTCAATTCCGATGAAATTCAGATGGGACCCAAACAGCTCATGACGCCTGCCCACTTTCCTGCCATCTGACCCACCTAGCTTCTGGGCAGGTCAGGCTCCCAGAGCTTCTAGGGGTGCTGAGTTCAGGGCAGTCTGGGCTCCATTCCTGTTCACAGAGAATTTTGAAATTTTCGGTTTTCATTCCAAAGCCAAAGTAAACCAAATTTTGAACAAAATCAAACTGGCTTGCACAACAGATTTTTTGGTTCTGTTCTGGTTGTAGGTTTTTCACTAAGAACTAGCCCACTGGAACTATTCATAATACCCAGTGCTGTTTTAAAATTTGGTACATCTGTGACATCCATGTACCTTTCAAAGAGGGCCTCCTATCTTTTGCCATATGCCTTCATTACTATGCATCATCCTGAGAGCATAATAAATATGGCCTCAATGATGTGTAATGGCCATTTCTGCTCATTCTGTTCTTTGCATGTGGCAGGTCTCACTGAAGTAAGTCAGTTTCGTTTTGGTATTTTTGCATGAAAATGGTTTCTAGTTTTTATTTGAGGTCATGGTGTTAATGACAAGCTAGATTAGTGGTTCCAAACCTGTGGTCCTCAGACCTCTGGGGGGCCACAGAGTTATTGCAAGGGGTCCGTGGACACTGCTGGAAGCTGGGATGATTTAAAATCTCCCACCCTGCACAGCCCAGGCACATGGGCTGAGTAGGGCAGGAAAAGCCTCCTGCAGAAGCAGGTTAAGTGTGGGCAGAGAGAAGGGGGGTGAATAGGGTTGGTGTGGGGAGGGTCATTGGGGTTGGGGGCTCCAATGGGAGGTGTTGGGGAGGGCCCGAGGGTGATGGCAGCAGCACCACTCCTCAGCCAGGGCCAGATCCAGGCAGTTGTATGCTCCCCACCTGGGCCTGAACCCAGCAGCAGCTCTGCTCCCTGGCTGGGGCTGGATCCAGGTGCCAGCACCACTCCCAGCCTGGGCTGGATCCCGGAAGTGGCTCAGGTCCCCTGGTCAAGGCTGGATCCAGGTGGTGGTGCCACTCCCCCAGTCGGGGCCACACTAAGAACTACTGCAACACAAATAATGAAAAATAATAAAACAGAAATAACTAACACTAAATTACAAGGACTAAGCCAGCATGGAACCTGGCTCACAGATTTTAAATGCACCTCTGACCCATAGTTCCATGCTGTCGCTACAGTGCCAGCTTGCATCTGAACAGTTTTTATGTATAGCTACTGGTTATTTTCAATTTAGACACAACTGCCACCAGCTCCTGTCTAATCAGAGTACACATTTTGTGGTTCTCAGTGAAACCTCTAGTGCTGCATGTAACACTGATTGGCTTGATTCTTGCAAAATCACTGCTCCTTAATCTTCAGAACTTGCCTCAGTGAACAAATTTACTGACACTGATTTACAGCTGTTCTAGAGGATTTGAAACCCATTTTTTGGCTCATTGAAGGCATTCTTTTGCTCTTGGTTTCAATACCATTCAACCTGATTTGCTTAGTGGACTGCATCAGAGAGGCTGGGAAATGGATTGTGCTCAGTTCTGGATCCTATCCATAAATCTCATCAGTGCCGCTCTGTTTTCTGACTCTGGCATCTTGTGAATGGCCTTTACCTTTGCAGGATTTGGTATGAAACATTTTCTACTTATTCAGTAGAAGCCTACTTCATTCAGCCAGGTTTTATACTTTCTTATAGCTCAGTTTCAAGGCTTTTGCTTCTGGCTGCAATGCAAGCCTCTAATCATTCTTCTGCTACGTATTTCTTAATACATATCCAAATGTCATCTCTAGAATTTTCAAATTCTCAGACATTTCTGGAATACCTGTGTGGCAGGAGGTGTTTAATTTGTAAGGAAAGAGGTGCCAGGACTCAAGCAATTAAGTGCTGGGGGTAACGATTTTTTTTTAACATTCATAACAGATCCAATAAGCTGACAGGTGCCAAGGCTATGAATAGCCACAGCTAAGAGTGCTGTGTCTTAGCTCTAGCAAGCCCTGACACAAATTAAGCACTGGCTATTAAAGAGGGATTGTGGGAATTAGCATAATGACTAACGAAATTTAAAGTATAGTACCCAGCTTCCAGCATTTTTCATTTAGCTGTATTTGCCAAAACCGTGAGCAGTCCAAAAAACAATATTGCATTGTCACTACAGCATAACAGTTTCTGCTCTGTACAACAGGTGCAGCCTCCTTTTAATCACGTTTGAAATTTCATGGGTCTAGGAATATTCTCATTTTGTTTAGCTTTGGTGATGTTACTATGCTAGTCACCCAATCTGCAGCCTGTCATGACACTTGGTAATCATATTTATTCTTTTCACTGTCTCCAATTCAGTGTTTATTTTAGCTCTTAACACTGTAGATATTTTTCTGGGTAATTGCACAGCTGGATTAAAATAACACAATACCCACTTTTTCATATTCAGCAGTCAGAAAAGGCATGGTGCACTACTCAGCATAAATCTACTGGAAATTCTCTTGGAAAATTAATCCTTAGTGCTGCAGCTGGAGCCGTGTTGGTGGGTCTAAGAGGAGATCCCTCCAAGTCAGTGGAAGAAGGGACTTGTCTTTATAGAGTGGATAACATAAGCTACCTTCTTTTTTTTCACTTCCCTATTAGGGATCAGACACTTTAAATGCCTTCTTCCAACAATCATGATTGTATGCCAGATTGCTGTGCAAACGGATCTCTCTAAGGTCCGCTGATAACCAGTCCATGTATCAAATCACTGACCTCCCTGTTTGTTCAATATACATACACGATCATTACAAAGACCTTTCCACCAATATATGTCTTAGGTCTCCACCGGACATACCCATACCAGTATAGCTTCACTTTGCTCAACTTGGCTTCAGCTGGGGCAACCAGCAGTAGGCCTCTCACAATCTCATTTTGTTTCCTATCACAGAGTATCCAACCATCTGACCAGCTCAACATCTTCATTTCCATGGTGGTGAGCATATTGATTTACTTTTCTTGTGGCTGGCTAACTCTCTGTTCCATACATTAGGATGGATTACATTACAGTTTTACATACTCTAGCTTTTAACTTTATATGAGGCCCCCTACTGCTTCTGAGCCCAAACAGGTCTATAACATCAACCAGATATTCATAACAGCTGCATGGCCAGATCCTAAATTGCACCAGAGCCATATCCTCAGATTCTATAACAGCTGAGTATCCGGCCCACAGTATATTTAGAGCTAACACTAAAGAACTGTCCTGCATTCCTGGATTTAACCATGTTATGCAATCTGGTCTCTCATGAAAGTCTTTCTCAATTATGTAAGAGCTATTATTATTATTACTCACTGTGCTTGGGAATAAATGAAAGTTATGCTTCTGGCTATTTTATGTACATGTGACTTCCTCTAATCACACAGGCTCAATGAAATTAACATGTAAATAAGTGTAGGTTGCTCTCTTGCTTATTCAGTAGCTGTTAAATCTGAGCAGTTATCACAATATTCTCTAGTCACATGTCAAATGTAAATGGCTCGTACTTATTACAGGTAGCAAGGGTAGTGATGCCTATAAGTAAGGTTACGTGACAGATTTTATTATAAAACTGTTTTCAGATGTTTATAACTTCATCAAACTGTAACCATTTAGGCTGAACTTTTTCAAGCCAAATGTCCACCTTAGCCTGAATTTTTCAGGCAAAATGAATCTGCCATTTCTTAAAATCAGGTTAATAGAAAACACATTGTTTTGCCCATGTAAAAAACTACCTGCAACCATTTTAATGAGAAGCTCTAGAGAATCTGTGTTTTGGAGCAGGACTTGAAATTTGGCAAAGGAGTCAACCCGGTGACAGGTGTGTGTCTTTAGCCATCCAAATGAAAAATTTACCCAAATTTGGCCAAGTTATAAATTTCTAAAAAATCTCAGTCTACAGGTTAAGTCAAGAGTCTGGCAGCAGAGCAGGAGGCAAAATGGTCTTCCTGCAAAAAAAAGTTACTTTTTGAAAATATTGGTCATCATGAATTGAGTTGAAAAGACAAAAGCGCAAAAGTTTTCATAGGAAGAAATTTATAGAAAAAGTCTAGTTAGAAAGAACTGAAATGGAATTTTCCAGTTCTCCAGCTGTCAGCCTCCCAGGCATTGGTCAATTCTCCCTGTAGCACAAAATGAAATTGGTAAGACCCTCCTAGGCAGACTGCTGAACGCTGAGTACCCAGGTTCTTTCCCTTCTGGCTCTCTGACTCCCCCCAATTTGAGCTGTTGGAGAACTAGAGTTGCCCTACCTCATCTCAACACAGTGGGCTGGGGCTGAGGCTATGATGAAATGGTGATTTGTAGAGCCCTGCATGGATACAAATATGTGGATCTGTATCCGACCTGCTTCTGCAGATATCCGTGTTGTATCCACGGATGTGGATAGAATGCAGATATCCGCATATTTGCAAGGCTCTAGCTCTGTGCAGATAAAAATATGTGGATCTGTATCCGATGTGCATCCACAAGAAATGGTCTGCAGATAGCTGTATTGTATCCGCGGATGCGGATATAATGCAGATATCTGCGGATATCCACAGATTTGCAGGGCTCTAGTGATTTGGAGACTGAAGCCCATAGATAGGAAAGGGAGAGTTAGACTGGGACAAGGAGCTAAGAGGACAGACTAGAGGAGCCAGAGACAGCAGGGTCCGCAACCACAAGAGTATGCCTGTCAGAAACTGGAATTAAACTAGAGTCCTGAGTCCCAAAATTCCTATGTAATTAACAAATAGCTGTGAAACCAACTTTGAAAATGAGTACCTTGTCTCCCTCTATGGACTGGCCAACATAGAGGATGACAATCTATTACTACTGTCCTTCACTCTGTCAGCTCAAGCAGAAGAGATCTGTGCTGTGGTGAGGTCTTCTTTATCTAATTAACAGTGGTGCCCAAAGGTCATTTCAACAGCTAGGGATCACCAAAAAGCAGGGACTCCTTGGCCACATTTGTTTTCTTTAATTTCAGGGCAATATGAAAGATGATGTATAATTACCTGAAAGGAAGTCCCTGTTTACAGGAAATCCTTCCTGTTCAAGTACATATGGTTTAGGGTCCCGCCTCCCCCAGCTGAACCAGAGCAAAGGAGGCCCAACACAACTTGGAATATGGACTTCATTTAGTACTTTCCTTTGGCTTTGATTGATAGTCAAAGGCCACTTGTAGTTACGGTTTATTTATTTTGTGATGTATACTTTGGGTACTGCAGAAATAATATAGAATTCAGTCATGACACGTTAGATCAGCGGTTCTCAACCACTGTGTCGGACACATTACTGTGTTGCCAGACAGAAGTAAGTCTATTGCAGAGAGCCGTGGCAATGGCTGTATTTGGCCTGGAGGAGGTGAGCTGTTGTGTCCCGCAGGGGCACAACATGCCACCAAGTGTGTTGCAATCCGCAAAGGGTTGAGAACCACTGCATTAGGTCACATGTGCTCTGAGTTTGGGCATGTATCTGTGTGTGTGTGTGTGTGTGTGTGTGTGTGTATACAGTGTTTAGAACAATGGAGCACAATCCAGATTTAAATTATTGGGTCAGATCACACTATAACATACATAATAATAACAAACCAATAGAATATTGATCAAATGTGTGGCAACTAGCTATTTGAATTTTGAGCTCCTCTTCTGATCTCTTGGTGCCTGAACATTGTTAGAGGAAAAACATTGACATAGAGCTTTTAGCATGTGAGCCTTTTACAAATATTAGCTAACTATAATCCCCTGCAAGCTAGGCAATTAAATATTATCTCCATTTCACAGATTGGGAAATGAAACAGAGAAGCTAAGTGACTTGTGCAAGAAACTTATGCCATGTCTTGTACAGACAGCATCAGTCTCAGATCTGAGATTAGAATTTATAAAAGTCTAAAGAAATTCAAACCAACAGATTATGCCTGATTTGGAATTTAAAACTTTTGGGAGTATAAATTCTGCTTTGCTATTAGAAATATACTTTTGGCTTCATAATCCTGGACACCACAAAGAATAAGGCCTTCTCTCAGTTAGAGGAGTGAATTCATGGGTGCTCCAGGACTTCTGAAAGTCAGACTACTTATTTACATGCCTAAATAAAGATTTGGGAGCCTATATTTAAACTCCTGTATTTAAAAATTTGGCTACATGCATTAAAATCAGTTCCATGGCTGACAATTCTCACCCTCTTGAGATTTTAAAATGGCTATGAAGTCCTTCTTAGAGAAACTGTTACTTACAATGCCAAAACAAATTCTTTGACCTAGCTGGGCCTCCATGAATGGGCACTTCAGCCCACCTAACTCTGGCAGCTTGTCCTCCCTCTCTCTGTTTCAGTACAAACTTTACCTAACCCCAGACAAACCTCTTTCTCTGAGGACTGGGTTGAAAGGTGGTAGTAGTTGGTACTGCATCTTTTTAGTAGCTCCAAAAATTGCATAATCACTCACTTCATCATAACTGTTTGTGTAGGACAACCACATATGTGCATGCATGGACACACACACAGCATTATGCACTTTGTAAGACACCTATAATAAACAGAAGAGAATGAATTTAAAATATTAGGGGCCACCAAGGAAGTTTTTTTGATTGATGCATATTCTAATATTCTGGCATTAAACTTTAGTACATTAAACTGACTACATTTTGTATTATCTCTCTAACTTTTATGTTTCCTTCTTTCCCTTTTCTATTCCTTCTTTTTTTAAATTCCTCCACCTATGTGTGATATCTATTCCCCCCCCTCTTTTCAAGGCTTCTTTTGGGTCCAATTGATCTTTCTTTACCCCCATCCATCATTCTCCTTCCACATTCTTTCGTATGTCACTCCCTTCTTCCCTTCTAATAGTATTATATTCTGTCTTTCAACTAGTTTTCCCATCTCTATCAATGGCTGAAAGTCTCTTTCCTCCCATCCACACGTTCCTTCACATTTTCTTCTAACCCCCTTTCAGACAGACTCTCTCCCTCATTGTCTCCATTACCATCAGTCTTTCCTCTTCAGTCTGCCTCTGTGCCCTCAGCTATCCTAGCCCTCTGGCATCTACCCACTCATTGCTCATTCACTCTCTCTCATGACTATTCCTTTCTCACTGCTTCCCCTCACTCACTGTTTTCCCCCAAATACCTAATATCTTCCATTATCCCTCATGCCCTTCATTCATCAGCCTCTCTTCCATTCACTGCTGTCCCCCCAGCACTAACATTTCACTGACTGTTGGCCTTTCCACGTTTGCTATTTGATTATGAGTTATTATTTATCAGTACAATGCAATAGACTTGTGTGATGCTTTGTTGTAGGTGTGCATGAAGCTTACTCTCTGCCTACCCCAGAGTTAACAG
Organism: Podocnemis expansa; assembly: GCA_007922195.1. Taxonomy (NCBI): domain Eukaryota; kingdom Metazoa; phylum Chordata; order Testudines; family Podocnemididae; genus Podocnemis; species Podocnemis expansa. The sequence continues at coordinate 48,534,358 of ML682005.1, forward strand.
AAAAACAGAAATGATTCATCTCTGCCCTGAGGAGCTTAGAACAGAATTAACTGAGCAAGACATGATAGTGCATGCAGAGGAAGATTTTCAAAAGTGAAAGATCATGAAATAAGATTATTCCCTGTTATGGATTTTCATAGATTCATAGACATTAAAGGCAAAATTGACTGTTTTGATAATTGAATCTGACCTCTTGCATAACACAGACCAGAGAATTTCATCCATTAATTCCTGCATTGACTCCAGTTCCTGTTGTCTTGCAAGTTTTAATGGCTAATGAGATTGAGGCTAGAAAATTTTATGGTAATTTTCAAGGGACCTAAGCCTGTAGAGCAAGTAAGCTCCATAATACTAGTGGAAAACAAATAACACACAGCGTGCTGTGTCTGTCCTTCTGAGCCACTAGACTTGAAGAACGCCATGAAGCAGAAGTGTTACCAGATGACTACCTCTGATGATGAAACAAGTAAATTGGCTAATGCCTACCTTTTCTGTATGCAGAATGTGTGACCTGGGTATTGGCTAAATAAGTGGACAGATTAAACTGATACCAATAACTGCATTTATTACTTAGTACAAAAGATACAGATTCATTATTTGGTATTCACCCTTTGGTATTCACTCAGCCCAAGAAGTGCATGAGGTACTATCCATTGCAAACAGCTGTAATGATGAAAGACTTGTGGTTCCATGATCACTTAGACTGGAAATGCCAAAGATACACTTGGGACACAGGTAAGCAGAAAATTACAAATATAAGAGAGCAGATTTGCGTCTCTAGCCTAGCACTCGCAAAGATGAAAATTATTAACAAGATCCTAAAGTAAAGAAAAACAACAGGAAAGTGTTTAGACATCTAATTGTAAGCATTTGGCCAAGATGCAGGAAGTTAATTTTCATCCATTTTGTTTGTCAGGAGAACTTTTCAGCACTTTTGAAGTTCCACTAAACCTTTGTTGACATACTCACAGAGAAACCAACAGACACAGACAGGCCTTATGTCACTTATGCTGAAAGCCTGAAATTACCAAGTTATAATGTTACAATTACTATATTAACTCTGATATCTGCAAGTGCTCAGCACTTCTGAGCCATTCATTTATTTGTTAAAATATCCAAACACCCAGCCATTTATTTATTTACTAAAATAAAGATGTCTTTAGCTGTTTAACTTCAGGCAGACACTTTTGAAAAATTTTGCCCTAAATATTTTACCAAATAGGCTATCCCTTCACTAATCCCTGTGGAGCTTTGGAGATTAAATAGCTGATGTCCCTGAAGTGTGTTGAGATCATTAGATGAAATGCATTACAGAAATGGACAAGGAGTCCTGTGGCACTTAATTTGTTAGTCTTTAAGTACCACAGGAGTTTGTTTTACTGAACTAGACTAACACTGTTGCCCCTTGGGAACTTGGATTATAGAAATGAAATGTATAATCAATTACTGTATATTATTTTTCTAGTTGCTGCAAAACATTGAACTGATGATTACTTTCTAACCTCTATTGCCCCTCACATTTTCTTTCTCATCACTATCTTCCTGCCACTTGTGATCATGTAGTTGAACCCCTTTAGCCATTTTTAACTGACTTATCCTAATCTTATTCAGCTCTAGTTCTAATAGATCACCTGAATTCTTCCATCATAAGGATGTTTTTAAATGCTCCTTAGAGGGAAAGAAGTTGCAGCATAAATGCCAATCTATGCTAATTGTTATTCTCTCAGGCTCACAAGACAGCAGCACTGCAGACTTTTAATGATCATATTGAAAGGCAGGACCTTAATAGCAAAGGCAAAAGTGCCCTCTGGTGGTTTCCTTAACACAATCAACAGGATGCAGGAGAAGAGGCAGCGGATTCACTAGGCAATAATCTCATGTAACATTGCAACTTGGCAAGTGACTGGGAAGTGAGTAGGTTGCAGTTGGAGACAGCTGAGATACAAGATTTGAAACATACCCTAGTTCCCCTTTTTTCTCTTTGAGGAGGTGAGCAAAAATAAGGCCACAGTCTATTCTGGGGTATGAATTAATGAGGGCACTGCACTTCTAGGTGTATAGCTCTTGTAACTGCTGGTAGCTGCACATTTCAGGACTCTGTATGATATTGGCCACTAGCCTAGCCTGTGACGTGCATGGCAATTGCCAGTTCTACCAGTATGGTGCACAGTGGACTTAACATTTTGTGAGCACAGGACAAGTAATTCTCTAGTTGCATTGCAGACAGAGCTAAAGGCTCAGGATCAGGAATATAAGCAAGTTTAGTCTGAGTCCTGAATTAGCTGCTGAATTTTGTATGATCTGAATTAAAGCAGGCAGTGACAAGATACTGATCAGCAGTCAAAGCAATACGTGAACTAATATCTCCTTAGCCGATAAGATGAAACCTGGAAGTGTTCCAAAGCTGCGAAAAGAATTCTTAAATGGAGGTTATAAAGTTATCAAGGGCATTTCATAGTAAAAAACAACACCAAGATTTCTAAGCATAGCTGTCACTGGGATCAAGTGTGACCTTAATCAAAATGTAACCAACCTATTTGCACAACAAATGTTGAAGTTGTTCTCATTTCAAAGTGTTTGAAATGAACCCTTTTTTTGTTTTAATCCTCCCCTGCAATTTTCAAATAAAAATTACAATTGAAATTGTTATAAATTGGTTTCATTTACCAAAAATTGCGTTTTGAATAATCAAAAAAATTATATAATCAGTTTGCTAATGTTTCCAATAGTAATGTTTTGAAATAAAATGGAAAACAGGAAAACGTTTTTCATTTAAAAGGTTGACCATTTTTCACAAAACTAATTAAAAAAAAAAGAGAATCTGGATTTTAAAAAACTGCTTTTCTTTCAAATATTTTTTCCAGTTTTCATTGAACTTTTGGAGCAGAAAAGAAAGGCACAGAAACAATGGATCTGATTCTGCTCTGACCTACATCAGTTTTACACAGGTGTAACTACACTGACTTATATTTCTGTAAGTTAGGAGAAAAAGTGGCAAATAGTGTGTTAACATAATGGACTTTATCTAGTTACAAGAGTAGGAGAATAATTTATTGATGAAAGAATCATTTTACTGAGTAGTGTAATGTTTATGATTCAACTGCAGATTATTTTGTGACCAGTGAACTAGCCAAACTGTTAAACCTCCCATTTATTCACCCTACCACCACGTCAGTGAAGGTACATACATTAGTGAAGAATCACTGCACTTTCGTCAAGCAAAAGACGTTTTGCATATCTGCCTAAAAAACTGTTGTTTTGCTAGCCAACAGATTGCTACCTTACAGCAACGTATATGGGTGGAGAGGAGAAAGGTAGCCAAGGCTTGAACAGAGGAGGCGCTAGAAGGAACTGAATTCTTGTGAAAATAATCAGGTGCGTGTACTTAGGACAGAAATAGTGGGTGGAAGTGAAGAGAGAGTACTCTTCTTGTTCAGTGGTAACCAGCTGAACTCTATGAGTGGCTATGGCTATACTTGCAAAGTTAATTCAAAACAGTTATTTAGAACTAACTACTTCAACTTTAAATCCAAATTATTAATTCAGTAGCCTCCTAATTTGAATTAAAGTAGGCTTTATTAATTCGACTTAGAGAGTCTCCACTAGACTCTCTAATTTGAACTAGGGGGAGGTAGGATAGTCAATAGGGCAATTGTATCAAATTAAGCCTACTCCCTGGCTAACACTGGCTTAATTCGAAATAATAACTTTGAAGTAACCATTAGTCTGAAGTTAAACAAGGTTTTATTGTATCAAATTAGGCTTTCCTTATTTTGAATTAAGGAAAGGCTTAATTTGATATAACAAAATGCCAATATGGCCAGGAGTAAGTTATTTCGAATTAAACCTCCTTAATTCAAAATAACTTGTAAGTGTAGACGCACCCAGTGACTAACACATGCCAAGATGTGTGGCCTTCTTAGCATGAAGAGGCTCTTGGATTGGATAGATGCCAACAGAGACACATGACAGTCTCTTGTAAAAGATTAGGAGGCAGTTCTCTGGACATGGTTTGGAACAGATTCTCTTTTCAGCTGTGTTTACTACAGCAGTGGCTGTAGCTATTATAAAAATGGAATCAAGGAAGGGAACTGGAAGGAAGAAAAGGAGGTGTTGGCTTGGCAGCTGAATGAAGCTAATTATTCCATTTCCCACAGAGCTGTGCAAAACTGCTCAGGGAAGTGATTTTTATTTGGCCCCTTTCTGTTTGGGAAGAGAAGGAGCTGCTTCTTGGATAGCCAAAAAGAGCTGATTATTTGGTTTCCCACAGTGCTTTGCCTACACAGGAGAAGTCTTTCCTTTTCTAATTCAGAAGGGAAGAAAAGGAGAGAAAAGACTCAGAAGTCTGATGAAGCATCTTCACCCTGGTCCTTGTTATTTCAGGACCAACACTGTCTTTATGTTGTGGTGAAGGGGAGCTGATATTGCAAAGGGGGAAATGGAACCTGAGTAGTATCCACAGGCTAAGGGTGCACACAGGAAATACAAGGGATATGGATGAGAAAACAAGTAGAAGAATCAATTGTACACATTGAGAACAGCTTTTTCTTTATAAGGATTGAGCTAAGAAGAACTGTGATTATTTGTCTGCCTGGAGGAAAAGTTCATGCTATTTTACTGAGACTCTTGACAATTTAATCTGGGGAATTTGAGATGAAAGCAAAGAATATTAGCACTGGGTGCACTGGAAAAAGCAAATGAATAGTAGCTTACATTTATATCACTCCTTTCATCCCAAAGGATCCCAGGGCACTTCACAAATCATATACAGAAATTACTTCAGCCTTCACTGAAGTACAGCCACCTGTGGGGTGAAACATGGGAACTGTTTAACATCACAGAGTAACACAATTATGTTGCAACAGAGGGCAGGAGAGATATAGCTGAAATGCAATCAACATATAAAATAAGAGAAACCTTGCAGGGAATCAGAGGAAAAGAAGCCCTACAGTACATTGAATTTTCTAGTCTCCATTACCACCTACTTATAAGATTTGATGAAGCAAATCATTAACAACACATGGCCCAGTGTTTCCACCCAGCTATTTGAATTCATTTAACTTATTTTTACCAGGCTGCATCTATCTATCTACTATTTATATTTATTTTACTTCATTTAATATTATCTGGCTATGACATTTTCCTAAGGGTGAAGTTGAGGGAGATAACAGCTAAAGGGGATTTATAAATCCTGTTTCTTTCACTGGGAAAAGGTGCTGAGCAACTCAATGGATATGAGCCACCAGAAATGTACTTGATCTGCTTTGTCACGTCATTGTCTGGAATATTTAAATGGCCTGATCAGCATACTGGTAGAAGCTAGTATCTATAGCTGTCCACTGGTAAAAGGCTTATGTGCTAATAAACTGTAGTGTTAAGCAACATTGCAAAAACTGAACAAGCCCAGGCACAGTTTAGTCTTTCCCTTTTATCATGAGTGATAAAAATGAAAACAATAAGATTGTACCCACTCTTTGAAGAGGTGAGAAGTGTTTTGGTAGGTTGTTTCAAGAATAGATATATTCCTGCGGTTAGGAAATTATGGTTAAAGGACTAGAGAACAGCAGGGGCATCGCTGCCCTAGGGAGGGACCTGGAGCACTGGCCCAGGCCCTGCCCCCAGCCCGCAGACCATGCCCCCAGGCCAGGGACAGGGCCAGAAGCTGCCGTGTGCTGCCGGGCCCCGCATCTCCAGCCAGGGATGGGGCCAGGAGCGGCCACCACTGCTGCGGGCGGCTGAGCTCTGGATTCCCGGCTGGGGACGGGGCCAGGGCCAGGAGCGGCCTCCACAGCTGTGGGTGGCTGAGCCTTGGATCCCCAGCTGGGGACGGGGCTGCCGCCACCTTGGGTGGCTGGGCCCCAGATCCCTCACTGTGGATGGGGCTGCCATGGCCACGGGCAGCTGGGCCCTGGATCTCCGGCCCGATTGGGCTGGAGACCGCGAGAGGTGGGCCCTGCCAGACCCAGGGCACTGGCGCCGGGATTCGGGGTACATGCCCTGTGTGCCGAGCACCAATGACGCCCCTGGAGAACAGTAGTGGGAACTGAGTTACACTATCTGTTTGGAGACCTGGTGACAAGACAGCATATGCTGATGTTGTGGTTTGTGTTATGTGATTATAAAAGACAGAATTTTAAAATGCAACACCAATAAAAGCCAGCATTTGTAGTTTTCTCAAGACAAAATAAAATGTATGCTCTGTAAAAGCAAAACCAAGCTTGGTTGGTCCACCACTAATCATCATAATATGTGTACAAAAATAGGGGGAGGTTTAAAATTTCTGTGGGAAATATAAATTGTTTTGACTTCCATTGGCCTGAAATATCATACTTACCTATTGATTAATATTGGGGGGTGCTTTTGTTTCTTAACTGTAATATTTATAAACAAGCATTTTGTACAATGCTAATATTTTGTAGTAATAATCCATTTTAAGAATGTGTTATTTGTTACCAGTAGACGGAGCCATTGGGCACTGAAATTCCAGGCCTCCCCCCCATGCAACTTAATTAGCAAGTTCCAAAGGGGTGCCTGTGTTAGTCTAGATCAGGCATGGCCAAACTGTGGCTTGGGAAGTAATTCTATTTGGCCCCTTGAATGAAAAAGTGTGGCTTGCTGAAGAACATCAGCACCAGGGGCGCCGCTGGTGCCAGGCACAAAGGGCATGTGCCTCAAATCCTGGCGCCAGTGCCCCAGGTCTGGCAGGGCCCACCTCTCGCGGTCTCCAGCCCAATCGGGCCGGAGATCCAGGGCCCAGCTGCCTGTGGCCATGGCAGCCCCGTCCCTGGCCAGGGATCCGGGGCCCAGCAGCCCGCGGTGGCAGCAGCCCCGACCCCAGCTGGGGATCCAGGGCCCAGCCGCCCACAGCCATGGCAGCCCTGTCCCCAGCCAGGGATCCAGGGCCCAGC